>JBCEWC010000553.1:0-54282 GCA_038996855.1 Solanum aculeatissimum | reverse complement strand
TCTAAAATTTGGGTTAGACCCATTTCCCACTCAATTTGACCCCCTAAACAAGAATATGAAGTCAGATTTTTGAAAAACAAAATGGATTTTTAGATATAGCTAAAACAAATTTCTGGTAACTTCCGAAGCACATTTTTTTAGGAACTTTTTGGGTCATTTCAAGTTTTCCATAAGTACATAGTCATAATAGGAGTCGTGCTCACATCATTAAATTCATATCCAACAACATCTCTACTACGAATGGAACGGGGGCCAAGACATCTCTAGGGATCACCCTCAAAAGATAATTATTCATAATTAGATAAGTCTTAAATAAGCATGAAAGTAAATGACTTTTGTCCCCAAAGTAGAGGACTCACCTAAAGCAAAACTTCAATTGAATCGTCTAGCCACGGGGAGGAGGAGGATGAGTAGGAGATCCAGTCCCTACATGGTTAGATCATATAGGCAAAAGAGTATGTGTTAGTACTTGAAATGTACTAAGTATGTAGGGTATAATGCAACAACGAACATAAGCCATAATTAAGTAATATGCATAATCAAAATCAACGGATATAAGCTTAGTATGTCATGAATGCTCAATAGCTTAGTCAAAGTGTGCATGAAGAATCATCAAGTCATATAGCATACCATATATAGAAGTGAAAGGACCATAACCGACATGTAAGACCAAACAAGCTACTACTTGGAATTGTGATGTTCACTTCACACTGAACATTGAGTGGTCTACTTTGCCAAGGCAGAACAAACACTATCCTTACGATATAGCCTTTTAAAAAAATGTCACCACCTTACAACAAAGCCTTTTTTATGGGTTTCATATGATATCATTACCTTATAACATGGCCTTTTCGGTAGGTACAAGCCCATATAGGAAATCAATAACATGAAGCTATGGTGGTATATACTTTAGGGACAATGGGAGACTACCAAGGTCCTCTCGGTGCTAGGTCACAATCCCACAAAATACTTAAAACATAATCATAGTCATATTATTCATAGTCTCAAAATATCATAATTTCATTCTTGGAATAGCTCATTAAAACATAGCTTATAGCGTCAAGATAGAGTATTTCATCATTCTTGTAATTTATATCATGCTCATAGCTTACTTGTTGGCCCTTTTAATAGTCTTAACGTGCATAACATACATATTTTTTACATAAGGCATTCATCATATAAGAGTCTTGACATGAACTCTTAGTCAAATCATGGTGGTTTCATGCACATAAATCTTAAAACCATATAATTCAAGGATATCTGACATGAGAGGAGTAAAATCAGACCACTTGAGCATTATTCAAAATAACCCGCTAATGCATAATAAGACTTGACTAGGGTATCATCAAACCCTCATAAAATTCATAAATTTCACAAGGATTTATATTGCATAATAGTATACAAGGATAAAATGTCATAAAATACTTCATAAAATCATCATATAAAAGAGTTCATAAAACATCCATGAATTTCCATAACTTGAAAATAGATGAGAAAAAGGATTGGTTGAGCTTTGTGGAGGAAAGGTCTCCACAAATCAAAACCCATATACCTTGATGTGATTAAATGGAAGAAATCCGACCTTGGAACTGAAGAATCTGAAATCCTAACTTAAACCTTCTCTTGGAGGCCTTGAAAAACTTGGAAGTATTTTGGGAAGGGTTTAGACTTAGGAATATATTGAATAGAGGAGAATGAAGTAGATTAGGGTTTTTTTAAGGCTGAGAAGAACTTATTTGGAGGATTTAAAGACGTGATATAGACACATAATAATAGAAAATGTCAAAATTGCCACTTTTAAAATCATGCCGGACAGGACCACGAGATCCTGATTATGAACCGTGGTCTAAACTATGGGTCATGGAATTAGGGTTTCATCTGGTAATATTTTTAACCCTAAAAAGCTATCTCTAAGCCTCAATCTACAAAAAGACTTATGACTCATAAGTCAAGATTTGGGTTGTCTGGTATCTCGTATACTCAACTTCAGAAATTATCATTTTCATCAAGTCTGACCATCATTCCACGAGCACAAGATATGGCCCATGGGATCACTTACAACCTGTAAACCCATTCGTAAAACCCACTGATACTTGGAAAATTTTCAGATTCATTTCTTTGATACTTTTACACCTTCCAACATGTGGGGCCTTACAACCCTAAGATTTGTGATAATGTTAAGGTGGGAATGTCTACCCACACTATGATAAAAGCAAATTAGATGGACTATTTTTATGACATAATATTTTCGTGAAAGGTATGATGACTATTCATGAATTATGAAAGTATGATTTTTAATGAAATATAAAATATGTTGAAAGTTATGCATATGCATGATTTATGTATTCTATGGTCTATGACTTAACACTAAGTGGACTTGTGTTAAGGGGACTATCTCCAAGGGTCCTTATATAAATCCTCAAGTCCCATAACTATGTGCCACTGTAGGAATGATATTCATGTTTTATGCCTTAAAGGTGTGCTATTGGATCCAATAGCTTAAATGAAGGGCACTCACTATTCTAGGATAGAGCCTAAAAGGTGGGGTTAAATGATGGTTCTCATTGTGCTAGGATAGAGCCTATAGGGTGGGGATCAAGTTTACGTTGGAAAAGTAGACTCCTCTTAGCTTGATGTAGAGCAAACATCAAGATTCTATGTAATAGTTCACATGGTCTTATATGTCGGTTATGGTCCTATTCCCATATATGTAATATTAAGATTTTAATGGATTTGATGATGTTTCTTCTCATGATTTTAAACTTGCATGTTCATACATATTGTGTCCTTATCCTTTTGATTATGATTATGCATATTGATATTATTGTGAAGTCCTTTGATTTTGGCATACCTACACACTTAGTACATTCTATCTCTACAAATAAATCAACATTTACCGATGGATGAAATTCATTGCTGATTTGTGATATTCCGTCGCTATACCTTATTAGCAATGGATTAGTGACAGATTATTGGTTGTTTCTATTCCGCTCGTTGCTAATGTCTTAGTGAAAAAAATAAATTCCGTTGCAACATAATTTTTGTCGCTATTTTGTCGCAAAAAACATCATTTGAACTATTATATTTGTCACTTAAATGTTTGTCACTAGTCCATTGCCAATATTCTTTTAGGTAGATACGACCAAATAGTCGCTAAATTTTGTTGCTAATTTTTTTCTACAAAATAATTTAATTTATTTATTTTAAATATATATTTCTAAATTACATAAAATGCAAATT
This sequence comes from Solanum aculeatissimum, assembly GCA_038996855.1. Taxonomy (NCBI): domain Eukaryota; kingdom Viridiplantae; phylum Streptophyta; class Magnoliopsida; order Solanales; family Solanaceae; genus Solanum; species Solanum aculeatissimum. The sequence goes on along the minus strand of JBCEWC010000553.1, from coordinate 51,042 downwards.
ACTAATACTCCTAAATAATCAAAATTCATATAAAATAATATTCTTAGATGATTCAAAACATATAGAAAGCAACATCCAAATCACATATTTTCAATTCAAAACATCCAAATCAATTATCAACTATTCTTAAAAGAACTTACATTCATCAAAGTTGTTACTACACAATTTGTGATTCCCAAAAGATAGACAATATCAAAAATTAAAGTTGCAAAAAACTAAGGGATACAATCCTCAGTTGAAACTAACGGATCAACCTCGTCAATATTAGTAGTAGTAGTAGGTACTATTGGAGTCTCAACTGAAGGACTGCCAGTGAAAGTAAGCACTTCTTGTACCCGCTCAAGAATAATAGGAAGAAAGTATTTAGTAAGTGCAGGAATCATTTGTTTTACAAACTCATCCATATTTTTTGTTGGTGTTGATTGAGAAAGTGAAGGTGGTACTGATGATGAGACACAAAGATTCTGCCAGTAGTAACTTTTTGCTTCATATTCAAGATCGTATGCTATTCTCTTCTTTTCTCCTCTCACAACTTCGTAATTTGCTTCACATTGATCAATATCAGATTGAGATATTATTTTTTCCTATGATATCACTTCATATTTTTCCTGTTATAAGTAGAAGAAAAGTAAAAGTATTAAAGATTGAAAACAAAATAATTTTTACAAATAAATGCAAAATGTACATAACTTTCAGATGAGAATAAAACTATTGACCAGTTTAGTGCCCTATTGCTGGTGTTTTCAATTAGCAAAACTGAAAACAACATGTAGGTTTGTTAAAGAAAAAAAGATTATTCATCAGAAATTGAAAATTTTGATTTTTCTTGTAATGTCTTTTGCTTTAGTGCTAGCAACAAATGTGAAAAATAATCTAGTACAAACAATATGCAAGAACACACCAAACTATGAGTTGTGTGTGAAAACTTTTTCTTTAGACAAAAGAAGTGCAACAACAAGGGATATAACAACATTAGCATTAATAATTGTTGATGGTATTAAATCTAAAGCTAATCAAGCTTTTAGTACTATTTCAAAACTTAAGCATTCTAATCCTCCTCCTTCTTGGAACGATCCCTTAAAGAAATGTGAATTTTCGTATCAGGTAATTCTAACACAGCTCATTCCATCAGCCATAGAAGCATTGACAAAAGGTAATCCAAAATTTGCAGAAAATGCAATGGTAGGTTCTTCTGGATATGCACAACAATGTGAAGAAAATTTCAAGTCTACTACTAAATATCCACCACTTTCAAAATTAAACATAGATGTTCATCAACTTTTTGATGTTGGTAGAGCTATTGTAAGAAATTTATTGTGATGTTATGTTATGTGAGTCCTTCACAAAATTAGTGACATGTGCAATGAGCCCTTCTTAATTATTATATCAAATATACTAGTTGTATGATTAAGTAAAATTAGAATCTAACTATATCCTTACATATTCATCCAAATTCCAGCTTCTAATGAGAAATGACATGGTCATTTTAGATAGTTCAAAGTTTTGGACTTACATGAATGATTCAAGAATGCTCACCTACAAAAGATTTTCCATGATGATCATGCATATGGAAGTGCAAATGTAATTTACTCGGTGTTAGATCTCGACCCTTTTCAATAATCTATATAAAACAAAATCACTTTTTAGATACAACGATATTTGTTGTGTGATATGTGTTTAGATACAAGTGCACACACAAGAACATGTAAAGATATTACTTATATAATTCATCAATAAATATACTTACAAGTTTCTTGTGATGTTCTCCAATTGAGATAGAACCGCCCGTGTGAGTTCCAGCAACAGTTTCATGACCACTACGACGATTTTTTGCATTTATTTTTGACTTGTTAATACACTCATCACTTTCCCAAAGTTGCATCCATCTTTCCCACACGTGCTCAGGTATAAAATTTGGCCTAATTTCATCTTCTTTTATTTTATAAATGAAATTCTTGTAATTTACTGTTGCCTTGACTAACCAGTGTCTCTTCACTTCACTTTCGCTAATGGAAACATCCCAATAATTTTTTTCAAAAAATAAAATTGAAAGTAATACATTACTATCCTATCTATAAATGTAAATACACTTTTCTAAATTCACTTATGAGGAAAAGTTATACCATGAATTCTCCAAAATAACCATCTTTTACATCATTTGAAAAGCTCTTCCAATTGATTCCATTGGGATCAACATCACTTTTGAAAGAGTTGGATATGAATCTGGAGCATGTTTTAGAAGGTTCCAACTTGTATACAGGTAAGTTCACCAATTTAAATTAAGAGAAACACCTATCTTGGGATGGCAATCATGGTGGTGGATGACAATCAATGCATAACAAGTAAATTCATTAGTTTAAATGAAAATAGGAGTTGACACTTGATTAGTGTGTATGTTGACTGCAATAGAGTAATCAAGAGAACACTATGGCAAGCGTTGATCTGTATAAGAAGCACTTGTCTTGGACGACTTTAGTGTCACTAGATATCCCTTAGAGAGAACAAACAACCACAAATTGCTAGTGCAAACAGAAGGCTCAATTCTATGTCACTAGAAAGACAATGCACCACTACTACAGTGCACACAACATATGTGCCCTATTAGAATCTATTGGCATGTGAAACTCAACTACAAGGAGTATTGAAGAGTCAAGATTACGAGTACCAACTTCAATAACAGGGTCAATTACACATAGTGGACTCTTCTTGCTCAACATCCAAATCTTAACAATGTTACTCAAGTTTTTATCTTTGATTACAAGCCTCTCATTCCATATCAATCCATAAGTAAGTCTGTAAACTCACTAAAACACTACCTCGACATAAAAGCTAATTTCACATGTGGTTACCCACTATAATAGTAAAGTAAAAAAAAAATCTTAGTCACATGAAAGTATTATATATAATAGATAAATTTTAACTACTTTAACGTGACAAATAAATAATCTTGTGACTTTACTATTATAGCGAGTGAAATTAATCTTATATGCAAAAAGTAGTGTGATGTGGCAAAGACGTTAATAAAACTTCTCGTTCTGCAGATGACACTAGAATGTTCTATGGTATGAAGTTCTACAATGACTTACTTATGGAAGCAGGGCCTACTGAAAATGTTCAATCGGAAGTTCTTCTCCAGAAAGATAAGGATACTTTTATCCTTAAACAAGGATAGGCATTTTCTCGAAAAGTATACTTCAATAGTGACGAATGTATGCTACCACCACTAGATACTTATCCATACCTACCCAATTTTTCCCACCAGAATCTGGTTGCTTTTTCGATGTTGTTTTATTTTATGCTTTTGATTTTACTTGTTCTATTTTGATCATTTCTCTAATTTGTGAGCAAGTACAAATTTTGAAGCTAAGCAACCATTTCAGTTGTATTGGTAATACAAGTACTTGAAAATTCTTTGATTGAACAAGATGTCATGACCTTGTATTACTGCAATCTAGAGAATTTGAGCATGCTAGTTTGTGACAATAATTTGAAGAAAAAACTAAAATAAGAGTAAGAGAAAAGAATGGTGACGTTTTTAAATAATTATAATTTGTTTAGTACTTAAAATAAGAGTGGGAGCAAAGAAGTATAAGTAGAAAAAAGTTATAAGAATAAAAGTAAAAGAATGGACTAACCTGACAAAAGTTAGAAAAATAAGGGTCTGTGTACGGCTACGACTAGAATCACCTTCAACAATTGTGTTGCTATGACCTGTTTGGTTGTTTTGAGTAGGAAAACCTTGATTTATTGGGTTGCTCTAATTTGGTGTAATTGGAGGTGGCTTAGAGGTAGTTAGGGTAACACTTTGAGTTGATATTTCAACAACTGGATTACCACCTTGCTGAGGAGAAACTATAGTGGACATGGGAATAGTTGGCATGCTTACATGAATAGGATGATTGGTCCTACTTGAGGAGTTTCCGCGACCTCTACCTCGAGCCATACGTATAAACAAATGTAATAGTGTTATTAGAACAAATTAAATTAAGCATAATCATAATATTGATAACTAATGCGATAACAGAAATTAGAGTTAAACAATTATCACTCGTACAAAATAGAATTAAGCTACCTGATTGAAGTACTTTTCAATTAAGTGAAGTGTGTTGAAATATTTAAACTACTTCTAAAAGAGCTTACTGATCAAATGAAAGAATTGGTGCCTGCAAAGAGTGAAATAGTTACCATTAAGGTTTGCTCTCACATGGTACCCTAGTAATTTTGATTGAACCCTATGAACTTATATCAAAAGAAATCATATAAGAGAAGAAAAAATAGTACAGCAATCATGGAGAATATTTACATAAAGAATGAGCATTACAAATCGATTTAGAATTTAAAAATATGAACACAATCACAAATAAGGATATTAGGGAAATGAATAAGCCTTTTTGAGAGGCTAAAATGTTAAACACTGTCAGATCATGTGCTTTTGATATGGCATCTGGTTTGATAGTTACATTGTGATTTAAGTTCATACATTTTAATTTTTCATTTTACTAGCTTTCATGTACACGACTTTGCCAAACAACAATTAAGACCCTAGTCTGAACTAAATGTCACACTGTTCAACAAATAGATTTGAGTTGATGGTTTAGCTAATAGGAGTAGTACTCACAAGAGAATATATATGGCTTAAAACACTTTCACGTTCTTGTGAGACATATGCTTTGAAGCGTCAATCAAATACAACTACAAGCATTTACCATGACAATTTAAAAATCAATTCCAAATTTTGTTTAATTTCCTTACTGGAACATTGATACCGACGCTTGTTATAAAAAAAATCAGCAGCAAAGGAACAATAAGATCATCTACTTTACCTGCAAATATGTTACAAGAAATATAATGCACATAAAGATAGCAGAAAAAGAACCGTAACTACATGTTCAATGTTCTTTTTTATGTTGTCGATACTGCATATATAATATCCATGATATAGAGCAGATGTACTAGGAATAGACTTGTGAGGGGAAAGAAAGGTACCAACTTTAGATGAATGACTATTTCACATATGACTTGAATTTATGTACAGTTGTTTTGATATCTTGGGCATAAGTAGTTTTCAAATTCTCACCTAAATGGCAGATCTTGACACGCTATTCACTATTATAGCACAAAATCACACAAATTAGGTAACTCAAGACTCAAGAGAAGTATAAAACTTTTGGCATCAATGAACATGTTAATATTAGTAGTCCTGCAGTCACTGCACCTGAGAAAAATTGAGAACCATTCCAGGATATCACATCCGCAAAATAGAAATTATTGGCTTACGGATGACAAGACAAGGTAAAAAAATTCTGCAACATAAAATAGTCCCATTATAGAGCTTAAAGCTTCTATCTTATAGATGCCCAAACACTTTTGACAAATTGATACAGAAACTTCACAGATCCCGCTTCACTTAAATGAACTTAAATGAGTAACAAATCCGACTTCTTGGGACCATGTTCACTATCTATGAAGCACAACCCTCTAATGTAGGAGCTAAAGTCAGCATGTTCATCAACTGGCATCGGTGGGTCAATGGTCTGCTTTCCACCACGTGTCATCACTGCCATACATTGCCTCTCATACTTCGAATTTTGCACTGTGTTGCTAAGCAATGTACCTTTTTGGCGCTAGTTCAACTAAGTCGACATCTAACCAAACTGTTGTTCCAGCTGCTTGATAGAAACAGAATGAGGCTCAATTTTCTGATTAATGTTGGAGATGTCAGATTTCATCCCCTTTAAGGTCTCATCCTAAGTGTCAACCTTTTTCAACAGTCAGTCGAGTATCTCCTCGATTCACGAACTACCACCCCTAAAGTCATGATTATGTGGTGGTACATATGGATCATTTTTGTAACCATCTCTGCATCCCAAACCAGTATTTCTATCCTGGTCCCTATTCCTGTCATAGTAGCCACCTCGGTTGTTATCTCTGAATGCACCGTCTCTATTAAAGTTCTGACTTTGATTTCCTTGACTTTGGTGCCAATAGTCCTAATCGGACCCTTGGGCATTGGTTCGGAAACTCCCCATCTAATCAATGACAAATCAAGTGTCCTCCTCATAGTAAGGCTCCTCATACATGGGTGCTCATAGAGGCTAATGATTGGCTGCATTCACATGCTCCTAACTTTGCTTCATCAACAACCCCACATTAGTACTAAGTTGAGCCAGCTCTTGCATCATCTTCTCATTTATCTTTGCTTGTGCTGAATTAGTGCTAACTAAGAAAGAACTTTTATTTGTCGACTTATCTCTTATCCCCCATGCATAGTTCGTCTTAACCACTCTCTCCAACCATTCAACAATAATTGAAAATGGACAATCTAAAAATGAGCCTCCCATGATAGTGTTAGCAACAGCTTGGCCATTTTCGTTAAGGCTTGATAAAAGATTTTCACTAAGGAATCATAAATGATTTTATGGTTAGGGAAAATTCTCAAGCACTTTCTAAACCACTCCCATGTAGTGTTGATTGAATCACCAGGCAACTGCTCAAAGTTATTGATCTAATCCTTCAACTTTATCTTTTTTGAACTCGGAAAGAACCTCTCCAAAAAGGCCTTCTGCATTTATGCCAAGCTAGTGATTGAACTCTATGGGAGCTCGAATAACCATATTTTATCCTCGCCTGTTAGAGACAATGGGAAGACAAAGAGCCAAATAACATCCATGGAAAAATTTTGTTTCCCCATCATGATCTTGCAGATGAAGACAACTTTATGTAGATGGTTATGCGGATCCTCTGAGGGTAGGCCCGCAAACAATCCTCTGTTTTACAACATTTGAAGTAACCCACTCAAAATGATAAATTTTGTGTCATCTGGTAAAGGAGGTAACACAATAGCTTTGGTAATATCCACTACCATAGGGTCAAGCCTATATTGATTTCATATGTTAGCCTTTGCTTGAAGATCCTGTGGTAGTGGATTCACATCCTCAAGTGGTAGTGGGTCATTATTATTTTGATTCAGTGTTGCATTTACAGAATCATTTGTAGTATTCTTCACATTGTTTTGGGTCATTCTTCTAGTGTCTTTTTTATCTCAGGGCCAAAGAGAGTCAAGAGATTGCCTCGACTACGAGTCTTTTGCATACACTACACCTATATGCTGAAATAAAACAAAAACAACAAACATAAAATAAGAAAAATAAGAGTTAATTCACAAGTTACCCAAACTAAACCAGTCTAAAAGTCGTATTCCCTGGCAACGGTACCAAAATTTTGATGTCGCCCAAACTACACCTCCAATTAGAGGATAAGTGATCATTGTCAAAACATATAACCAAACCAAGGTTAGGGTCGATCCCACAGGGAATATGGTCTAGACATGGAGTAATTATGGGTAATTCAGTTGAATTAACCTACTTATCTACCAAAAAGGGGGGATTTTATAATTACATTAAGTAAACCTAAACTAGAAGCAAATGTTGTGAAATCAGTGAGAGAATTAACTAGGGTATTGTGTTCCCCATTAATTCCTAATTTAGTGTCACCAAATAATCATAATCTTTTCTAGTGTGTAGTATCTTTAACGGTAAGTTAAGTTCACCAAACCCTTTGATCCAGGTGAGACGTAAATTTCACTACGTGATTTAATCCATCCCTACAGTGTGACCTTACTAACCCTTACCTTTTGTTCTAGTATAACCACCTTTTGATCTGGTTAGGTTGATTAGATGAGAGGGATCACATCGAATTCTGTTAATTAATCTATTTTCCTATTCATTACTACCTTGATCCAATCAGTAAGAATTAGATAGGTTCTAATGTTGGCCACCATTAAAAAGTATTCAAATAAAGAAAATTAACTAATACATGCATGCAAACTTTCCAAAAATTATGATTATCTGGTTTTACCTTGTTAGTTCTTCATGGTTTCCACAATCCTAGTTATGGATTTAGCTATGCATGGTCATTGAGTTGAGGTGCACAATGTCGAACCTACAAACCAAGGCCACTTTTGGTTGCCACCCTCAACTAAAGCTTTTCACCTCAGTCAAGGTGCATAATGTTAAAAGAAGGATCAAGCCAATTTCAGGATTTCACAATCAACAAGGCTTGGTTACTTTGGTGTCTACAAAGAAAAAGGTACATGCAAAGCTAAAATATTTTAATCAAGGGATACATCAAGCATTTGATTGGTTATTTAGGCTAAGTGGACTAATATGAATAACGACCTAAGATCCTTTCGTAACCAACTAACCTACAGTCTAAGTTAGAGTAAAAAGGCAAGTTCTCAATTAAAACACAGTATGAGAATCATGCAAATAAGCTCACACACTTGGCATTGATTACACAATCAACTCAGACTCTAAGATCAAGTTTTGTTAATCAAAATTATACCTCACTTATCAAAATAAGCACTATCAATTAGTCAAGATCACATGGTTGTCATCAAGATTGCCTAAAACAAAAAATTTGAGGGGTATCATTTTTCAATAAAAATGAACATATGTCATAGACTTAAGTACAGTATGCTACTAATACTACCTACACATCCTAAACATTTTGGTTCAACAAAAAGTAAATGTCCGCGAGGAATGAACACAGGCAAGAAAACCCCTTGAACTCAAAAATTGGGATAGTTATAGGCCATAGTTAATAGACTTCACCGAGGCTTATAACAACCCATATACCATCGAAAAAGATGTAAATTGTCCTCAATGCACAAAATATAATAGAATCAAAGCATAGGAGTTAAAAAAATATACCTGGCACCTAAGAGCCGGTATTTGGTTGTGTCTGAACACCCTCAACATGCCTGGTGGTCTCCTCAATAGTAGTAGCATGTATGGAGGATATAACAATCTTCATAATCTCCTGCAGTCGTGTCTGTCGTGCCATCTCACCTTCAATCAATGCTCATGTGGCAGTCGCTATTTGCTCCCTCTCATTCAACTCCACCTCTAACCTAAGGGCATCAGGATCATCCGTTTTAGAAAGAGGCCTCTTTTTATAGGCCTCTTTTCATAGGCATGGAGTGGTATCTCCTAAGTGGCAAAAAGATCAACGAATACCTCGATAGCAGTGTAGGGCGTCAAGAATACCATTGGTACTACTGTTGTTGCTCTATCTCAACCTAGAGCTTCTAAATCTCCATCTGCATGGCAGTCAGATTAGGAGGCTAGGCTTAAGTGCAGCTCTACTTTACTCTGTGCTCAAATGCATCTATACGACCATGCACTAGTATTAGACTCTCTGCGATAGTGGTCATACAGTGCATCCTCATGTGCTCCTTCGTCTCAGATATGGTCTAGAGGACCTATGGCCTGATCTGCTATAATAGCTATGTCAACTGAGTCTCAGTTCAAACAAACCTCTGCACCATGGTTTGAATAGAGGCTGCAGTCACATATATCATGCCTATGGGAGATATTGGCACTACCTCTAGAGTAGAAATGGTAGTAGTAGTAGTAGTTGTAGGACCTCTCTCTCAATCAGTCTCGATCTGTGGGGTCCCCTCCATGGTAGGAGCAACAGTGGTGAAAGAAGATGGAGGCTCAGATGGTGGAACCATGGCAAACATCTCTGGCACATGGACGGGAGGTTATGGTGCTCACCTAAGTGCCATCAGATTCTTGTCAACCTTTATCAGACTGGCGTCTAGTGTCCTATGAAGCTCTATCAGAGTATCTACTTGATGAATACTACCCACTCTTTTCGCTAAGCAAAGCCTGTATATCAGGCAAGGGAATGGGATAGATGTAGATCTTTTCAGGGTCGCCTTGTGTATCTGTTGTGCGATCAACCTTGCCCAATCTATGTCATAGCCAGTAAAGATGTTGGTAACCAATATAGCATGGTTCGGTATAAGTATATTATCCGCATGCATTGGCCGAATTCGTGAACTAATTACAGCCTACAAAAACTTATCGATGAAGCTGAGTGAAGCCTTCACTATGGATGTCGATGTTGTAGAAACCCACACAGGGTTCTGTCCTTGTACTGTGATGTGGTCGGTAATCCATCTCATCAATGAACCCCTACGGGTTGCATCCCTTATCAAAATATGGTCCTGAATCTGGCTCAGCCTGTAGTCGAACTCTACTATGCATACTGGAGCCTCGTATTGGGGACCAAAGAGAACTAATGGATGGTGGTCTCTGATATGTCAAATGAGACACCTCTCACCATCGTCTGTGTCAATCTGGGTTGTGACAAATATAGCTTCCCTTTCGAGGTCAAACGAGCAATGGTGGCAGCATATGATGCATAAAACTCTCTCACCATCACTGGAGAGTACCTTCTTGATGGATCTACTAGCCACTCCAACCTATACCGCATTATGGTATCTCTGAGCCCAAGGATACTATTAAGACTAGTAGTGATAAGTCGTGGCTCCTCGAAGATAATGCAGGCCTGAAAACCCCGCTCATCATGTTGTATATTATATCGGCACACCTTCTACTTCCCGGGCATGCACCATCTGCTGATCAAGGCATCTAGGGATGATGGTGATGCAGCGGCGGACTTTGCAATGCCAAAATCTTACTCCTCTCCTACACTGGAGCTAGCTCTACCTCCTGCTCCTGACCCTGACCCCTCCCCACTAGAGGTAATCTGGATAGAGCTACTCTATCGATTGTTTGCCATGTCAGACTAGGGAGGTTTTACCACTATGGATTGAGTCTAAGGCCACCCGTGTCTGTCGTAGCTTGACTCCCACATCGGGCTGGATGTCGAGCTCTTCTAACGAGCCACTAGTCTCAAGAGAAATGTCGTAGTCCATAGGATCATCAGGTAATCGCTCCCTCATGGCTTGTATCTCATCTACTTTACATCGGGGGGCCATAGTACCTAAGAAGCACACATCATGCAAACCCATGAGTATAAGAATATAGTAATGAAATGCAAAACATAACAAAAAAAGAAAAAAACTTGACTAGCATCAATGTCTACGAAAGCTCGTCTACGAGCTGTAGGTAAAACTATGGGTTGTTGGACTTTATAAAGGGCTGAGTACATCAAATTTAGCTACTAGAGCTATATCTGTGAGACCAGGTATGACTCATTAAACATTCTACGAGTCATAGATGAGATTCTAGTCTTGGTTTTATGCAGGAAAGACCCTCGAGACCTATCTAAGATTCATGGATTAAACTACGGCTCATGAATAATTCATGGTTTGTTGAATACCCTCGTGGTGTGAATTTCCAGTAATTTGGTTTTCCAAACCTATCAAAATGGGTCTTCGATCAACATGTTCAGATCATAATTAATTCAATCAGCACCATAGTAAGAATATCATGTACCCAATTTATTTTCAACCAAATCCGCAACACCCCACATGCAATGATCACACACTATACTATTTCGATCCATTTTACATGCTTTAATCACAATCCGACACCCTTTGGAAGTTCCATGTAATCACACATCATTTTGTTCAAGCCATGGTTTATATTCAAAATGAATGATATGTGACGACATGATTTTCTTGAAATAAACATCAAACAACACATAACCACACCCCTATTCCGACGTTTTACACTATTCATAATAATGACAACACTTAAGCACATAGCACATATAAGGGCAATAAGTAATTTGAGTCCATTAAGATTGAAACACCATACCCATCGATAATTTAAACCAAATTACACTAATTTGGGCAATACAAGGGTTTTAAGGTCGAGGACTTACTGAAATTTGAGAAAATAGATGAGAAATTGGAGGAGGAATCCGAATAGGGGCAATCCTAGGTCACCGGTGTATCGCCAAAAAATGGGGACAGTGGTCGGATAGTGATCGAAAATAATGGGGTAGGGGTAGGGTTTTGGAAATATGGAAATTCAGGAAGAAAATAAGGGGTAATTTTACTTACACCCTCCTTTAATATATTGTCTAGGTCGGGTAAGTATTAGGCCAAGACCCTATGAAACCCCAATTATGGGCCGTAGAAGCTTCTACGGTTCATGGATCCTTGTCTCGTAGTAAGCCACAAGCCCTAATTTGGGAAATTTGCTTCATGGACCTATCCATAAGCCGTATGCAGACGTACGGCTCATAAAGTGGGTCGTAGGATCCCCCAACACATAGAAAAATTGAGGAATCTTACCAAGAGTCCATGATCCCCATTCACGGCCCGTAGTTTTATGTATGGGCCATAAAGTTGGCTCATGGACTAGAGTGCACTTTATTTTGCTCACTGGAAGTTTTCTACAAGACACTATACGGGTCATGGTGTGGACTACGGCCCATAGAACCAGTCGTAGAAGCACTTCTTGTTGCTTCTTCAACCCAAGATGACTAATCTGGTCTTGTACCTGGATAGCGTTCACAAATCACACTTTTACCCTATATACCACCAGTCCAAAGTCAAAAAAATTACAGCCAAAATGTAGAAAATTAAACTACCTACAAGTCTAAAAAGCTAAAAATAAAATAGAATTACTACTAGTACACTACACATCTTAGGTTGCCTCCCAAGTAGCACCTGATTTATTATCGCGGCACGACTTGAACCATTTGATTACTCAGAGTTCATCAATGTCCCACATATCCATCTTCAATCCATTGGGCATCTTCATTGATTGACGGATGTTGAAGACGACTTCTTCGTCATTTAATCTAAACTTTAGTTGGCCAGATTCCATGTCCACTAGTGCTCGCCCAGTGGCTAGGAAAGGCCTTCCCAAGATGATTGGGACTTCAAAGTCAACCTTGCAATCAAGTATCACAATGTTTGTAGGGAATATGAATTTATTCACTTTCACAAGGACATCATATAGTATCCCCACAAGATTCTTCACCATTTGGTTAGCCATCAACAATCGCATGCTCGTAGGAGTAGGGGCTCCCAAGCCTAGCTTTCTAAAAACCGCAAGAGGCATTAAATTTATGTTGGAACCTAGATCACACAATGCCTTTGCAAACTCGACGTCACCAACGGTACATAGGATGGTGAATTCCCTGAGATCTTCTCGTTTCTTCACCAAGGACCATGTGTATATTGCACTTTAATATTGTAGCTCTTGAGAGAGATCTTGACTCACAGTCAACTTTTTAGTAACATAGTCCTTCATGAACTTTGCATACCCAGGCATCTTCTCCAATGTTTCAATGAGAGAAATATTGATGGAGAGTTGCTTCAACATGGAGATGAAGTGCTAGAATTTACCTTCCTCCTTCTTTTTGAGACTATAGGAAGGGAGGAGGAGGTTGAGAAATGGGTTTCAACCTTTGTGGCATTAGCGCTGCATCACTTTCCACATCCTTAGCATAAATATCTCTGATTTCTGTATCTTTGGTCTCCACTATCTCATCATGAACATCATCATCATCAATTAGTATCGGAGGGTCAATGGTCTGTTTTCCACCTTGAGTAGTCACGACCATACACTGCCCCTCATTTTTAGGATTTTGAATTGTGTTGTTGGGTAACGTACCATTTTCTGGTGCTGTTCAGTGAGTAAAAATCTAACTGAACTATTTTTTAAGCTTCTTGATAGAAATAGAATGTGACTCCATTTTCTGATTAATTCCGGACATTTCATACTTAATCCCTTTTAATATCTCATCTTGAGTATCATCCTTCTTCAATAAGTGATCAAATATCTCTTAAACTCTAGAGCTGTCATTCCCGAAATCTTGATTATATGATAGAACATACGAATCATTTTTATAACCATCTCTGCATCCCCAATCAGCATCTCTGTCCTGGACCCTATTTCTGTCATAGTAGCCTCCTCGATTATTATCTCTGAAGGCACCATCGCTGTTATAGTTCCGACCTTGGTTTCCTTGACCTTTACACTAATAACCCTAATTAGACCCTTGAGCGTTGGTCTGGAAACCCGCCATCTGATTTTCAATGAAGCAAGTGTCCACCTCATAACAAGGCTCATTGTACATGAGTGCTCATGGAGGCTGATGATATAAAGTATTCACACGTTCCTTATTCTTCTTTATCAATAACTCCACATTGATATTAATTCGAGAAATCTCTTACATCACATCCTCACTTGTCTTTGCTTGGGCCGAACTAGCACTGATTGAGAATAAGCTTTTTGTAGTTGACTTATCCCTCATTACCTATGCACAATTTGTCTGAACCACTCTTTCCATCCTCTCTGCAACCTCCTGAAATGGTCAATTTATAAATGAGCCTCCCATGATAGTGTCTGCAATAGCTTGGCTATTTTCATTCAAGGCTCTAGAGAATATCTCTACCAGGGCTTCGTTAACAATCTTATCGTCTGGGAAACTCCTTAAGCACTTTGTGAATCTCTCCTACGTGGTACTAAGTAAATCACCAGATAATTTCTCTAAGTTGTTGATCTAGGTCTTCAACTTCAACTTCTTTTATATTGGGAAGAACTTCTCCAAAAAGACCCTCTGCAACTTTCCCCAACTAGTGATTAAACTCTATGGGATCTTGGATAACCATATCATTGCATTTCTTATAAGAGACAGTGAGAAACACAAAGCTCAATGGCATCCATGGACAAATTTTGGTTTTCTATCATACTCTTACAGATGAATACAACATTGTGTAGATGGTTAAGCAAATCCTCTGATGGTAAGCCTGTGAACAACCCATGATTTTACAGCATTTGATGTATCCAACTCGACACAATGAACTTTGTGTCATCCGGCATTAGAGCTAACACAATAGCTCCCGTGACATCCATCACTATAGGGTCAAGTCGGTATTGATTTCATGTATTAGCTATGGCTTAAAAACCTATGGTGGTGAATTTAGTGGAGGTGGGTTGTTATTATTATTATTCTAGTTCAATTTTGCATTCACTGCGTCATTTGCAGCATTGTTCATATTATCCTGGGTCATTCTCCTTAGCATCCTTTGGATTTTAAGGCCAAACATAGTCAAGGGATTGGCTCGACTACGAGTGTTATGCATACACTATACCTTCACGCTAAAACAAAAACAACAAAAATGTAAAAGGAGGGAAATAAGGATTAACTCCCAAATTACTTGAATTAAACAAGTCTAGTTGTATTCCTGACAACGGTACCAAAATCTTGATAACCCCCAAGCTACACGTTCTTTATGGAATTTAAAGTGGTGGTTGTCAAGATATATAACCTAACCAATGTTAGGGTCGAACCCATAGGAAATATGGTAGACTTAGGGTAATTCAAAGCCAATCAAGGTGATTAACCTACTTATCTCCCAGAAAGGAGGGAGTTTTATGGCAGAAAATAAACCTATACTAGTGCAAGTGTTGTAAAAATAAGTAGAAGAAGTAACTAGGGTATTGTGTTCCCAATGATTCTCTAACTTGGTATTACGAGATAATCACAATCTTTTCTAGTGTGTAGCATATAGAACAGTAAGTTAAGTTTACCAAACCCTTTGATCCAGGTGAGAGGTAAATATCACTGTGTGATTTGATCTATCTCTGTACTGTGACATTACTAACCCTTACATATTATTCTAGTACAACCTCCCTTTGATCCAGTTTGGTTGATTCGACCAGAAAATATTAATCGAATTCTGTTAATTATTCTCTTTTCCTATTCATTACTGCCTTGATCCAGTCAGTAACATTAGGCGATTTCAAATGTTGGTCACCCATTAAAAAGCATTCATAACGAAGAGAAATAATCAATACATACATGCACACCTTCCAAGAATTACAAATTACCCAGTTTTACCTTATTAGTTCTTCATGGTTCCCACAACCCTAATTGTGGATTTAGCTAAGCATAATCAGGGTAGATGAATTAATTATGTTAAAGAATAGCATAATTAATCACTTACGATGATAAAGTTAAAGAGCAAGAAATCTCAATCTTCAAGAAATCATAATGTTATCGAATTAATGTAAAAATCACATAAAGAGAGTTTTCCAAGTGTTTCTTTATAATTCTGCCTATCTCTCCTCCTAAACAAAACCTAAAAACCTATTTATACTAAGTAAAAATAAAATCCAAAATTGGACATCAATTCCACGAGACCTTCCTATGGGTCATATTCAGACTTATGGCCCATATAGAGTTTCTTTTGAGCACTTTGTCTGAAACTATTCAATCTCTGATCCTCGAGGCACAAAATTAATCTAGAACCCGTACTAATTTCTACAGTTCGTCTACACACTCGTGGACTAAACATCTGAAAATAGGCCCTTGATTGAATCTTGGCCAGGAAACTACGCTACAACTCGTGGAAGTATCCACGGCCCGTAGAGTGTCTAGTTCTTTTCCAAAAATGCTACAATTCTGTAGACTTTATTCCAAAATTATGCCAACTTTGTAATCCTACAAAATAAACATAAAAACACATCAAACCCCCAAATATATCTTTGAGAAAACACAAAATCATATGTTTTAAGCATCAAAAGTATTGTATTTCGATAGCACATCAATAGAATAGAATAATTAAACACTTGCAATGGTAAATTAAAGAATAAGCAATCAAAATTCTCCATAAAAATCATGATATAATAATCCGTATGTAAAAATCACAAAAGAGAAGTCTCCAAAGTGTTTCTCTCTTCTCTTGTGCGTCTCTCAGTAGTTTCGTGTGTAAAAAACTTAAAACTATTTATAGTAAGTAAAATACAAATTCAAAATAAAATAGAAAAACTAGATTCGGCATCTTCTACGTACGAGGTTATGGGCCGTATTAGGAGCCATGGCCCGTTCCTAGGCTTAATACTCTGCAACTTCTAAAAATAAACTTTAATTCCATGAGACCTTCTTACGTGTTGTGTTCTGACCTACGGCCCATGGAGCGTTTCATCAACTTTTCTAAAACTCTTCAAATCTAATCCTCCACGTATGTCCCTAATCTATACTTATGAATAATTCTACGACTCATCTGACAATTCATGGATGCAACATTTAAAACTTGGCCCTTCACTGGATCTGACTCAAGAAACCATTATACGGCTTGTGGATTAAACCACGGCCCATAGAGTAGCTTGTAAATCCTCAAAAACTTCAACTCTGTAGAACTTTGCCCAAAATCATACCAAATCCTGTAACTAGATAAAATAAACATAAATACATATCAAACCTACTAACATTGCTTTAAGAACATATAAAAATTTAAGTTTTAAGGATCAAAAGTATTGTATTTTAGATGAACATCAATAGGAGGCTATGAGATGTTTTAGGAAAACTTTGCTTCTTTTGTATTCTATTTCGTTCCTTCAAATCTTCTATATCCTAATGTTTGTCCCTTGGTGTTTTCAAAAATGGCTCTATGACGTGCTCCATTGCCAAGGAAAATAATGCTAATGCGAACCAAGCTCCTCTGACTCTATAAGTTCCTCAAGTCCCTCAAGCAGACCAAGTGTCTAATGATAATTTTAGAGCCACAATCACACTATTGGCTCAATCCATTGCTTCTCCAAAGACTCCTACTCCGACTTCGAGGATAAGGGATTTTTCTAGGATGAATCCCTCCGAGTTTCGTGGTTCAAAGGTGGATGAGGATCCATAAGAGTTCCTAGATGAGGTGTACAAGGTGGTAGAGATTATGGGAGTATCATTCGAAGAGAAGGTTGAATTGGCAGTTTATCAACTTAAGGGAATGACTTAAGTTTGGTTCACTCAATGGAAGTCCGAGAGAGTTGATGAAGATACTATTGATTGGGAGATGTTTAAGGTTGATTTTCTTAATCTCATTTTCCCACTTGAGCTAAGGGAATCTAAGGTGATTGAATTCATGACCTTGAAGTAAGGTGGGATGAGTGTGAGGGAGTATGCCCTCAAGTTTACCAAGTTATCCAAATTTGCTCCTTCTTTTGTGGCCGACTCAAGGGCCCGCATGAACAAATTCACTTAGATGTATCCAACTTGGTAAAGATGGAATGTAAGGCTGCCATACTCATTAAAGAGATGGATATTTCTAGACTTATGACATATGTCGAGCAAGTGAAAAGTGAGAAACTCTAAAAGATGAGGACAAAGGAGTCCAAGAGGGCTTGTTACGATGGTGGGTTCTCTTATAGTAAATCCGGTGGTGGTCATTTGCAATAAGGTCAAGGGTCTTCTAAAGGTGCTCCTCAAAGATTTAACAAAAAGAAAGGGGAAAATTCTAAGGCTAAGCTGATGTAGCAAAGGGTGGTGTCATTCCCCTTAGATATCCCATGTGTGGGAGTAACCATGTTGGTGAATGCTTCAGAGGTTCTAGTGCATGTTTTGGTTGTGGAAAGATAGGACATAGAATTATCGAACTCCCTAATGTTGTTAATAAAGGTAAGAAAGGGCGTCTCAAGTAGCTCAAACGGGACAAGTACAACAAGGTGCCCAAGCATAAGGTGGTGGTCCATGTGGTAATTAATTCTATGCTCTACATGTTAGACAAGAGGTTGATGAGGCTCCCGATATGGTTACCAGTATGTTAAAATTCTTTGACCATGATGTGTATGTTTTGCTTGACCCCAGTGTCAATATGTCTTTTTGTTACTTCTTATGTTGCCATAAAATTTGAGGTGTCTCCAAAAATGTTGTTAGAACCTTATTCATTCTATACTTCTATTGGTGAGTCAATCCTAGCCAAGAAAGTCTATCGAAGTTGTCCCATATCAGCCTTACATAAAGTCTTCCGATGTGATCTAATTGAGCTTGATAGATTGTTTTTTATGTTATTCTTGGTATGGATTGGTTGTATGCATCCTATGTTTCTATTGATTGTAGGACCCCGTAAGGTCAAATTCCAAGTCCCTGATGAGCCCATCTTAGAATGGAAGAGAACCAATTCCGTTTTCAAAGGGAAGTTTATCTCTTATATGAAAGCCAAGAAAATGATTCCAAAGGTTGTCTATATCATGTTGTCTGAGTCATGGATGTTGAGTCTCATGTTTCTACTCTTAACTCAGTCCCTATAGTAAATGAGTTCCTCGTTGTCTTTCTCGATGATTTACTTAGTATTCCTCCTATAAGGAAAATTGATTTTGTTATTGATCTCTTTCCCGACACCCAACCTATTTCTATACCTTCATATCAAATGGCCCTAGCAAAGTTGAAAGATTTGAAGGAACAATTAAAGAATTTGCTTGATAAAGGGTTCATAAGGCCTAGTGTGTCACCATAGGGTGCTCCCATATTATTTGTAAGGAAGAAGGATGGTTCACTTTGAAAGTGTGTGGATTATAGGTAATTGAATAAATTAACCATCAAAAACAAGTATCCACTTCAAAGGATCAATGACCTATTTGATCAACTACAAGGTGCAAAGTACTTTTCTAAGATTGATCTGGTCCAGATATCACCAATTGAGAGTGAAGGAGGATAATATTCCAAAGACAACATTTAGAACTAGGTATGACCATTTTGATTTTTTTTGTTATGTCATTTGGACTAATAAATGCTCCTGACACTTTTATGGACTTGATGAACAGGATCTTAAAACCATGCTTAGACATATTTGGGGTGGTATTCATAGATGATATATTGGTGTACTCGCGGGATGTAAGGAACCATGAAGATCATTTGAGGATTATGTTACAAACATTGAGGGATACACAACACTTTGCCAAGTTTAGCAAGTGTGAGTTTTTGTTAAGAGAGGTGGCTTTTCTTGGTGACATTATCTTGGGTGATGGTATTAGAGTTGATCCAATCAAAATGGAGGCTATGAAGAACTGGCCTAGACCATTGTCTCCATGTGATATGAGAAGTTTTTTAGGTTTGGCCAGATATTATAGAAGGTTTTTCGAGGGATTTTCCTCCATTGCTTCTCCTAATGACAAGGTTGACCCAAAAGAAGGTAAAGTTTCTAATGGTCCAATGAATGTGAGAAGAGTTTCCAATTATTAAGGATTGTCTTACTTTGGCTTCTTTTTTAACGTTGCCCGATGGATTGGATGGTTTGGTTATGTATTGTGATGCCTCACATATAAGTTTGTGTTGTGTGTTGATGCAACATGGAAAGGTCATTGCCTATGCTTCAAGTCAATTGAAAGTGCATGAAAAGAACTATCTAACATATGATCTTGAGTTGTTGGTTGTTGTGTTTGCATTAAAGATTTGGCGACATTGTCTCTATGGTGTACATTTTGATACATTCACCGACCACAAGAGTTTGCAGTTTATGTTTAGCCAATGATATTTAAATCTAAGGAAAACAAGGTGGTTGGTACTTTTGAAGGATTATGACAAGAGTGTGATGTACCGTTCCTAGAAGGCTAATGTTATGGTCAATGCATTGAGTAGAGTGTCTATAGGCAGCATGGCACATGTTGAGAGTGAAAACAAAGAGTTGGTCAAAGAATTGCATCATTTGGCTTGTTTGGGCGTAAGGGTGAATAGCTTAAGTAATGGTGGTGTGTTGGTGCCAAATGGGGCGGAATCATCTTTAATGGAGGAGGTTAACACAAAACAATACATGGATCCTACCTTAGTTTAATTGAAGAAATTGGAGGTTGATAAGAAGGTAGATATCTTTTCATAAGGGGGAAATAGAGGATTGCAATATCAAGAGCTATTGTGTGTACCTAATATGGATGGCTTAGGGGAAAAGATACTTGAGAAAGCTCATAACTCTAAGTACTCTATTCATCCGGGATCCACTAAGATGTATAGATATTTGAGAGAAGTGTATTAGTGGTATGGCATGAAGAAAAACATAGCAAGGTACGTGATAGAATGTCTGAATTGTCAACAAGTGAAGGTGGAGCACCAAAGACCCAATGGTTTGACTCAATATATTTATATACCAACTTGGAAATGGTAGGTGGTGAATATGGATTTTATCACAGGTTTGACAAAGACTAGAAAGAAATTTGACTCAATATAGATGGTTGTGGATAGAATAACAAAAATAACCCACTTTTTTCCGATAAAGACATCTTATGGTGTTGAAGATTATACCAAGTTTATATTCAAGAGTTGGTAAAGGTGCATGGGTTACCATTGTCCATTATATCGAATAGAGGTGCTCAATTTACTTCTCATTTTTGGAGGTCATTCCAAAAGGGCCTTGTAACAAAGGTAAAGTTAAGTACCGCATTTAATCCTTAAATGGATGGACAAGCCGAAAGGACAATACAAAAGTTAGAGGATATGTTGAGGGATTGTGTGCTTGATTTCAAATAAAGTTAGGATGACCACTTACCTCTTATAGAATTTTCTTATAACAAAAGTTTTCATTCAAGTATTGGTATGGCTCCATTTGAAGCATTGCATGGTAGACAGTGTGGATCATCGGTGAGATGGTTTGAAGTGGGAGAAATGTCCTTAATTGGACCAGATTTGGCACTTGATGCTATGGAGAAGGTAAAGGTCATAAGGTAAAGGTTGAAGGCTTCCCAATGTCGTCAAAAGTCATATGCACTAGAGTTTAATGAAGGTGATTGGGTGTATTTGAAGGTTTTCCAATGAAAGGGGTGAAGCGTTTTAGTAAGAAAGGAAAATTGAGTCCTAGGTATGTGGGACCTTATGAGATAGTAAAGAGGATTGAGAAGGTAGCTTAAGAACTAGATTTTTCTATAGAGTTAGCTATGGTTCATCTGGTGTTTCATGTTTCCATGCTAAGAAAATGCTTGGGTGATACTAGTTCTATTGTTTCATTAAAAGATGTGTCCATTGAGGAAGATTTGACTTATGAAGAAGTACCAATTGAGATTTTGGACCAACAAGTGAAGAAGTGGAGGAATAAAGAGGTTGCATCCGTCAAGGTGTTGTGGAGAAACCAACAAGTTGAAAGTGCTACTTGAGAGGTGAAAGTGGACATGATAAAACAATACCCATACCTCTTTCTATCTATTCAAGCCTAAGGCACTCACTATGATCTATACCTTTGAAATACTCGTTAATGCATATATCTTTTTAAGTTACATACATACATGATCATAAAACTATTTTTGAATGATATTTGATGCATAAGTTTGATGATTTTATGAAAATGATGATCAAGCTGCATTTTTGCATATATGTTATGATGATGATTGTGTTCCTACTCTATTCAAGCGTATTTCTGCCTTATTAGAGGATGAATGATTCCAAGGGGAATATATTATAACACCCCTAATGTTTATAGGCTTGGGATACTGAAAGTTCAGGATTTTTGCTGATAGTTGATCCTCCGAGCCACTCTATGGCCCGTAGAAGTAACCACGAGTTGTAGGTGGGTTCGTGGAAAATTCCCAGGGAAAATGGAAAATTGAGGAATCTCTGGAAGTTGACTTACATGATACCAGATAGATCATATAAGAAACCACAGCCTATCAATAGGTCTCGTAGTAAGAGGGCCATGAGGAACCCAAAATTTATTTAAGTCTAGAATTGATCCACGGAAGTGGGATCGGCCCATAAGTGGAATGACAGGTTGTGCTGCATATTCTTGGGTTATTATTTACAATTCTAGTAGCCAAACCTTTGTGACACTCAGTTCCATCGGGCAATATATGAACCGTAGGTGAATCCATGGCCCGTAGAAGGAGTTTCATGGACAGCTCTAACAGTTTTTAATAAAGGGTGTTTTTGATATTTTCAATTTTTCTAAACCCTAAACTATGTTGTTTTGGCTACCCTAACTTACTTAACCAATCTAACTTTTATAAATCCTATTCATAATTCATTCAAAGCCTTTAATCCTTATATTTCTCTCAAGGGTTTTCTCTCTCTAAGTCAAGGGTTCCATTGAAGCTAAAGTTTGAAGGTTTGATTAAGGATTTCCAAATTTTCTTCCTCAATTATAAGGATTCTACTTGAGGTATGTAGGGATTCATTCATAGATTAGATTCATCCACAAAGCCCAACCTAAAACCTTCTTTCTATCGAAGTTTTTATGATAATCTCTTATGGGATTTTAACCTATGGTTTCTAAGGCATGGATTATGATTCCTATATAATAATTATGATAAATTATGCATGAATTATGATAAATTTCATGATGTATATAATTTTCAAGCAAAAGTATATGATTTCACAGTATGCATGATCAGGGCTTAATGACTTGATGTGGGTTCCTTTATCAATGACCCAATTAAATTTTAATTATATTTTTTCACTATGAATCCTATTCAATTGAATGATTTTAACTCGATTGTCTATGAGCCCACACTTAGCACTAGTATCTTATGATGAAATTATAGATTCCTATGACTATGATCTCGAGTATGCAAACCATATTTTAAATGATGATAATGAAGATATTATGACCATGTTGATGTTATGAAAGCTATGATGATGCTACGATAAAGAGGGAGATGAAAACCCTAAGATTTGTGATGATGTTAAGGTGGAAATGTCTACCCACACTATAATGAAAGCAAAGTAGATGGACTATTCTTATGACATAATGTTTTTATAAAATCTATGATGACTATTCATGAATTATGAAAGTATGATTTTTAATGAAATATAAACTATATTGAAAGCTATGTATATGCATGATTTATGTATTCCGTGGGATATGACTTAGCACCGAGTGGAATTGTGTGAGGGAGATTATTTCCAAGGGTCCTTATATAAATCCTCATGTCCCATAACTATGTGCCACCATAGGAATGATGTTCATGTTTTATACCTGAAAGGTGTGCTATTGGATCCAATTAGCTTAAAATATGGGCACTCACTCTGCTAGGATAGATCCCAAAAGGTGGGGTAAAATGATGGTTCTCACCATGTTAGGATAGAGCCTATAGGTTGAGGATTGAGTTTACCTTGTCAAAGTAGACTCCTCTTAGCTTGATGTAGAGCAAACATAAAGATTCCATGTAATAGTCTGCATGGTCTTATATTCCAGTTATGGTCCTATTCTCACATATGTAATGTTAAGGTTTTAATGGATTTGATGATGTTTCTTCTCATTATTTTAAACTTGCATATTCATACATATTGTGCTTTTATCCTTTTGATTATGATAATGTATAATGATATTATTGTGAAGTCCTTTGATTCATGGCATACCTACATACCTAGTACATTCTATGTGTTAACATATACTTCTTTGCCTACATGATCTAACCATATAAGGATGGATGACGAGGCGACTATTCCATTTTGTGGCTAGATTTGGATATTGAGCTTGAAGACTTGTTGGTGAGTTCCCATGCATTGGGAACAAACCTTGTGATGTTTTCCCTTTATGTTGAGACTTTACCACTTTCATTCTTTTGATCTATGTCTTGAGGGTGAGAAAGTGAGCTATGTGCTAGACCCCCCAAGATCTATGATGTAGAGGCATGAATCGGAATAAATGGCTTGATGTATATTTCCTCTTTGGGAACTTTGAATTTAATTTTTATAAACTTTTGCATGTTTATTCTCTTAGGTATGTTTATGTTACTTTATGAATGCTTATGATATGAATATGAGGCTTTTATGAGATGCCTTCGGGTGTCTCATTCGCTGTGCCACGCCTAGGCCCTGGTCCGGATCATGACAATTAAATCATGTAGACATAGAGTATGCGTTAGTACTTTGAATGTACTAGTTTTTGGGTATGCAATACAATGAAGTATAAGTCAGAAGCTAGTGAACAATATGATCTTTTAAAATATTTCTCAAGCCATGGAACATAATATAATGCATGTTGAAAGTAAAGAATGTACACTTAGTTGATATCATGATAAAATACTTAAACTTCGAAAAATAAGGATTATAGATCATTAAGCATAAGTATAATTGTAATACCTTTTGGAAGACAATGCATTACTTTTTAGAGGAAGGACCATCTTACCACGAATGAGACATTAGTGATCATAATGAACAACATCATGCATACCATGGGAGAATGTCATATACCTTTATGAAAAATAACATTACTGATAACAAGGGACTATAAACATATGTGAGGAAATCATTTGAGTTTGTAAAACAATGAGTTATATGAATTGTTATAAACACCTACCGTAGTAGTGAACATCTAGGCACATAATAAGAAAGAATCATCACAAGAGGACACCTTGTGAACATGAGAAGGACATGAACATATGTGAGAGCAACCTTTAACCGACATTATAAACCATGTGAACTAAACCATGGAGTCCCGATGTTTCCCCACACCAAAAGAAGGGGGAATTCACTTTCCAAGGTGACCTCCTAAGACACCTAAGTGGATCCACTAAAGCTAGCTAGTAAGCAAACCTCTACTAACGGGTGGTATAGAAATAAACCTCTACTAGCGGTGAACCCTATTTTCTATGGTGGCACATATTGGGATGATGGGATTCTACTAACAGACTCTCTCCCTAATCATGAAGAGTATCCACATTTATCCTAAAGTCCACTCGGTGCTAAGTGTAACTCTCAAGGAATAATCATAAGTGTGAATCATAGAATCATCTAGTATGGAGAGGTATTCTACTGAACCATCCCATAAGCATTTGGAACATTAATCATCATCATAAGGATAACTCCTAAGTCTTGCTGATACCTCTACTAGTGGCCTATCATCATCTCATAATCATAGCTAGGTGGGGACTCACATTTTAATCATTCATTCATTCTTGACTTCAATAAGTCTAGTCCCATGGAACATATAAACATGAGTATAATCATGACATGCATAAGCTTGTATACCAAAACACTATAAAGAAGGCTTTACAATAATGCATAGCTTTCATAGGATTTCAACGCGTTTTATAACATACTTGACAGACCTCATCATTTATAATAATCATAAACTTGCATACATATAGTAAAACCATTTTATCATATTTGAAATACTTCATCATATGATCTTAGTTCCTAAAATATAGTGGGTTCATGCATAAAGACTTAAAATCATGAAATTCAAGGGCAACATGCATGGTTAGGGTAAAACAAATCACTTGAAATCATTTCAAAACAACTCATCATAACCATTGAGAAACCCTAGTTAGAACATCATGAAAATCATCTCATAAATCATAATTTAAACAACCCATAATGAGATTCAAAAACCCAAAATAGTTTAAGGTAAAGCATTTTCCAAAATCTATCAATTCATGTAAATAGATAATAGTACATACTCATATGAACATAATATTCATGATTTAGACCATAATATAGCATTTATGTAAAGATTTAACAAAACCCATTTAATAAATCATCAACCTAATGTAAAGGATTCTTAAATACCAACTCATTTAGTGCATTTTAAATCAATAAATAATAATTTCTAACATCAATCATACATATAATTAGGAATAGGAAGTATCCATAATAAAATAAACTTTAAAATTAAAAATTGAGTTGAAAGGGTATTGGACTCCATGGGTGGAAAGACCCATATAAGAAGAAACTAACATACCTTAGAGCAAAATAGAGAAGAAAGTTGAAGAGAATCTTGGATTTGATGAAAAACTTGGAAGAAATTGAAGCTTGTTCTTCAATAGAGGATTTGAGTCTTCTTCCTTGAGAGAAAAATTTAGAATAAGTGAAGAGGAAGGTTATTTATGCATGAAAATAGGCTTAGGAAGGTGTATTTAGGTTAAATGGGTCGAAAACCCCTTTTAGAAAGGTAAAAATATCATCAAAAGTAAAAAAATGATATTTCAATGTGTTCGACATCAAAATAGGTGGTCTAGGGGTCAGATTGCCGAACCATTCAGGGATACGCCAAATAGGACCCTTAGACCTCACTCTTTCATAAATCTAAAGCATTTCGCGACAACTTGGCAGGCTAAATCGGTAGATCACCAAGTTGGACAGATTCATCAAGCTTTAGTAAAATGGTCATAACTTTTTATTCCAAACTCAGAATAAGGTAAAATCGAATGCGTTGAAAAGCTAATTCAAAGAACTTTAATTTAGTAGGTAGTGGATCAACTAATTCATTATGTTCTAATATATATGGCTTTTTAAATTGACCCTTATACGAATTCATATCAAAAATTAGCCGATTGGAATCCTTTGGTCTTGGCTCGATCTAAGAGATGTCTAATGACCCCAAACCACATGTAATCTACATTGAATAACTAATAATTGATCCCACCATATTAGAAGTCATTAAGCTGATTCTATATGCATATGAAGAATAACTCGGGTCCTAGATTAAGATCTAGGGTGTTACAATATCTCCCCCTTGGGAATATTCGTCCTTGAATGTGAATAGAGCTAGCACGAATAGAGTAGAATAACATCTAACAACCCATCATGAACGTAAGAATGTAAGGCAAATATCATTTTCATGAAAATCTCCAACTCTCTAGCAATGAACATCACTTTAAATGCATAAGTAACATATTTACATAATTGCACATAAAACTTCAATCAAAACCTACTCCATGAACATGCATGCACAATAAGAAGCCAGTCAAGAGTAGAATAAATAATGCATGAGAATGAACATGAAACTACCACTTTTACCGACATCTCAACACAACCACCTACTCAACATCAACCATAGCTCCTTAACTAAGAAATCATTTAACACCAACCATTACCACATTCACAGAAACATATACATACCCAGCAAAGCATCTTGAACTCTCTCCGTTCCCTTACTAGCAGCCACTGGGAAATCCCTCCTCTTGTGCCCTAACTCACCACACTCAAAACAACCTTATTGTCCCACCAAGAACTCTCCTAAATATATCTTACCACACTTGTCACATGAAGGATAGGAGTTTCTTTCCTTCTAACTCCTAGCCTCCGGAGCCTTAGTAAATGACAATTGTCCCTCTCAAAATGAGCTCTCTTAGACTCTCTTGCTTTCTTTCTCATATTCAATTTTCTCTATATAAGTCATGAGGATTGAAATATCCATTTTCCGTACTAGCATAGAGGTTCGGCACTCTTGGACAAGCAAGTTGGATAATTCCAACATAAATTTGTTCATTCTAGCACGGGGATCGGCGATCAATGATGGGGCATATTTGTTGAGTTGGGTGAACTTGAGGGAATACTCCCTCACACTCATATTCCCTTGTTTAAGATTGATAAATTCTTGCATCTTAGCCTCCCTCAACTCCAAGGGAAAAAAACTATCTAAAAATGCATCTTTGAACTCTCCCCAAGAAATAGGGCCCCAATCCTCAATCCTCTCACTTTTCCATTGAGTGTTCCATATTTGAGCAACACTTTTAGTTGGAAGGAGAACCTCCACCTTCTTTTCCAAAGTCACTCCTATTATGGCTAACACCTGGTGCACCTCATCTACAAATTAGTGAGCATTTGCCTCCACCTTTGAACCATGGAACTCAGGAGGGTCATCCTAGAAAATTATCTTACTCTAGAAGTCAGGGTCAAAGCATTTGGAATATTAGCACCTCGATTAATTTGATTGGTCATAGCTTATTCTAACATAGTCAAAGCGGCTTGAAAATCCGCATGAGTCACCCCTTCATCTTGAGAGACTTAAGGCATTCTTCTTGGAGGCATTGTCTAGAAAAGTGCAAAGAATGATTTATAAAATAAAGTAAGTCTTACGATAACTCTAAGGAATGACATAGATCATGAAAGAAGTGAGACAATTCTTTAATGACTCATAGCCTCCTATTCATACTTGTGGTATGCTTCAACCATGAACAAGACTCTACTTGATGTGTAATGTTAGATTTTCGACTATCATTTATAAACATAATGCTCTGATACCCAGCTTATCACGAATCAAGCCTAGGCTTAGGTGCGATATGGCAAATGGGAAACCCGAGGGTACCCGAAACAAGACTCATAGCATACATAAGCACATACTTGGTTAAGAAACGTGGATCAATAATCAATAATAATTAGTACTAAGGGGATCTTGGGCTTAGGGCTCACTTTATGGAGACAGGGGATAAGGAATTTCCACCATTCAATCACATCAAGTAAATCTAAGGGAAATGGGATATGAAACACACTTTATGGGAAGTAGCGCCTTAGGAATTTCACCATCTTAATAATATCTTCACAAGCAACAACATATAATGGATAGGGACTAAGGAAAAGTCTCCATATATACATAAGCATCACATGAATCATACATAACATATTATCCAACACTAACTCTAAGTCATAGATGGGATGGGGGCCAAGAAATGTCCTGGAATCACCCTTAAAAGCAAAGTAATAAGAGTATCAATGTCATAACATAAACAAGCTAGATAGAAAATAGATATTTCCCTCACACTAGAGGACTCACCGCAAGTAAAATATTCTATGATCCAAAGATAGCGACGTGGAGGATGTCATGGAGCGTCGGTCCTTACATGGTTAAATCATGTAGGCATAGTATATGTGTTAGTACTTTGAATGTTCTAGTACACATGTATGCAATACAATGAAGTATAAGTCATAAGCCAGTGAACAATATGAACTTTTAAAATATTTTTCAAGCCATGGAACATAATACAATGCATGTGGAAAGTAAAGAACGTACACTTAGTTGATTTCATGATAAAACACTTAAACTTGGAATAATAAGGAACATAGGTCATTAAGCGTAAGTATAATTATAATACCTTTAGAAAGACAATGCATTACTTTTTAGCAGAAGGACCATCTTACCACGAATGAGATATTAGTGATCATAATGAAGAACATCATGCATACTAGGCGAGAATGTCATATACTTTTATGAAAAATACCATTAATAATAACAAGAGAGCATAAACATATATGAGGAAATTATTTGAGTTTGCAAAATAATGAGTTATATAAATTTTTATAAACACCTATCGTAGTAGTGAATTGTCACGACCCGAGCCTAGGGCCTAGGAGTGACATGGCGAATGGGAACCCGAGGGTCCCCAAACTAGCCTCGAAGCATACATTCACACATCATTAGTTCGGAAGTGCATAAATAACACGTAAAGCACATAATTCTAAGGATTACGAGACTTTGGACTCAAGTTATAGGGATATCATAGGGGTAGGGAGTTGCATGGATTCACATAACACATAGCACGTATGAATTAAGGGGCGGGTACATATAACTCATACTATGAGGATAAGATGAGACTTAGGACTTTCATCATCATCACAAGCATAACATAATCATAGTCACGGCATAATATATAACTGTAGCATCTTAAAAAAGCATATAGCATAAGTTTATAATAGAATTTGATATTTCCAACAATGCCTCTACATAAGAAAAGGTAGGGGCCACATCATATTCTGGGCTCCCTTAAGTCATAAGATAGAAAAGAAATAACGTAACATAAGGTAGAGGATGGCGGGACCCTTAATGAACGAGCCTCAAAAAGCTTCTAGAAGTCATCTGGACGACCCACTACACAAACCGTGTGAGGGTGCTTGGGTCGTGTACCCGTCTGTCAAGCAACAGTTAGAAAATTTTTCACTCACGAAGGTCTGAGACGGAAAATCTATACTTAGAAAATTTTTACTCCAATGACCATATGGGAGGCTACATATAACGTGAGGCCTCACACGGACAGTGAACTGGTCCATGGCACCTCACTTGGCCAATTTCCAGCCAAGCTTTGGCTACATGAAGCCACACGTCTCGTCAATGTTCAAATGGCTCGTGAGGGCTTCCGTCTCATTGATGTGAACTCTGGAACGCTAACCTTATACTTATAACCAATCCTTAAGCCGAAACCATCATGAAACACTTCCCCACGCCCCGTGGGAGGTTAGACGGGACCTCCACATGGACCGTCTAAAGGCGCACGACCTGTATAAGGTCCCGTGGTGCCATGCCTTAGCCAATTTCCAGATTACATCCCTGTGCAGGCAGCTTTATTAAAAAGGTCATAACTTCTTCATCCGAACTCTGAATATGGAGAAACCAAATACGTTGAAAACCTAACTCAAAGAGATTCAATTTGGTAGGTCATAGACCACATAGTTCTTCTTTTGATAATATATATGACCAGTTCAAGTCAGTCCTTCCACCAATCCTCATGCAAAACTTACCCGAATGAGTTCCTTTGATCAAGACTTGGCAAGTGAGACCCAAAACATTCATAAACCAGTTAAGATGAGTTGGAAACCAGTGAGTTAAGAAAAGACAAGTTTCTCAAAAATCTGGGTCATTACATCATCTCCCCCTTGGGAACATTCATCCCCGAATGGGCTAGAATAGGGCTTGAAAGACAAGATTTAAACAAGAAACATCATAACAAGTAAACATAATGCATGGACCATTTCTTGAAAATTACAAGTCATCAAAACTCATGTCAATTCATTTTCAAAACATTCAAATCTCAAAAATATATCACTTCCGTGTACATGTATGCATGTCATGTCATGAGACCCAAGAATTGAAAGAATTAGGACCATTTAGAATAAGATGAACCTAGAACCTTAGGCTTGAGTATATTGGAAAAGGTGGGGATATCGCTTCCTCATGTCCAACTCTGCTTCCCACGTAGCACTCTCCTCATGTTTATTCCTCCAAAGCACCTTTACCAAAGCGACATCCTTATTGCGGAGCCTTTTTACTTACCTATCCAAGATATCAACCGGCGTCTCTTCATAAATCAAATTCTCCTTTATACCAACAACTTCAAAAGGCATAATTGCACTAGGAGCTAAGCTTGCCTTTCTAGACAAAACGCATGACACCCTTCAAAGGTGAGACTTTCACAAACACCCAATCACCCACAAGGAACTCATGGTCACTCTTTCTAATATCCAAATATGACTTTTGCCTACTTTAAGTCATCTTCAACCTTTCCCGAACTAACTTCACCTTCTCTATAGCCTCAATTACCAAATTCGAGTCATCGAAAGGATTTACATAACATAGCATATCATATCATATCATATCAAAGCATACCTTATGGACCTCCTATTTTGGTAGCAACCAATGTTAGCGCATAGTTTTGAGAAAGGAGTGGGACCCTTGGGGATAGCCCACTTACTACTTCAATCCTTCTCGGTACTAAGTCATCATCCCACAAGAATACATATATATATACATACTTTAAAATGAAAACTTGACACTTGAACATCAAATCATGCATACTTGGGCTTAAAAGCCAAAATCACTTTTATTACTCTTATGCATACTTAACAAGAGTCATATACTTTTCATAATCATGTTTCATGGGCTAAAAAGCCAAACAAAACTTTCATGTCAAATTTTATGCATAAGAGTAGCTCCATACTTGTCATAACTTGTCATATCATATTGGTGTAAACACCCATGTTACTCAAAGAGCCATATCAAGAGACTATGTGATAACAAGCCTTAACTTATCATATCAAAACATGAGGGACATACCTTTAACAAGAAATTTATCATAATTATGCTTCAATGCTTATACCATGAATGAGGAATCAAGTGCATAGGTAATGGAGGATTCAAACTTTAAATCATAAATCCATAGGTAATTCAACATAATTCATGATAAAATCCCAATTGAAAATGTAATGCAATTTACCCATGCATAATAAATCATTAAAGGGACATGCACATTGATCCTTCAAGAATTTCCATGCATTTCATAAAATTCAAACTTAAATCGTCATTAAATCACCTAATTTCTACAGCCCACAACTCAATTCATTTAAATACTTTAAAATTTAAAGAACCCATAATTAAAGAAAGCTTAAAATCAAAATTTAAAGAAAAGGGTTCTTGGGTCTTCATGGATGAAAGGGAATCCATGAATCAATCCCGCATACCTTGGAATTAATCAAAAGAATTAAATGGAATTGCAAGGAGAAGAAACCCCTCACCCAGCCTCGGCCAACATATATTTTGGTGAGGGGTCGTCAGGTGGATATCTCAAAGACCATTATCTATCGTATATTGTTGGGCTCGATCTCCTAGCGTATAGATCTATAGTAGAGTTTGACCGAAGATTAAGGCGGACTTGGGAGACGGTTACTATAAGAGAGTCGGTCCACTGGGATAGTTTGATAAGATGGGTAGTTGCCTAGATTACAGATCAGGGACCAGACCTTGAGTAGATAGCTATGTCAGCAGAGCCTATCGTTAAGGCTTTCCTATGTTTCCCCACCAAGTTCTGGTGGGCAGTTGTGAGATCACGGATCTGGTCTATGCTTGCAGATAACACATTGATGTCGCACCATGCTTTTATGGTTGCTAGAATCTTGGATGGCTATGAGATAGTGTGTGCCCTGCTGATTTCAGAGCAGATTCATGAGGCGACCCTGAAGAGGTTTACCTTCATCCCTTTCTCGTGCCTCATCTATAGATTATTCTTAGCGACGGGGGTAGAGAAACGTTATCTTGTGGACACTCTTATAGAGGTTCAGAGGATGCTAGATGTCAACCTAATAAAGGTTGATGATAATCCAGTGGCACTCGGCAGGCACCACGACTTCTAGTCTAGATGCCAAAGATGTTCTCCCCAATTCCACCGCCTGATCCTCTATCTACCACCACCAGTGTTACACCTATTGTTGAGGGGTCCCTATATGTTGAGATAGATGTGGAGAGCGGGCCCACTGCTAGTATTCTTATGCAAGAGGTCACTCCCTTTTCTTCAGCACTCGTTGGCATGGATTTCATGCCCACGATATCTGTATCGGCCATGACATAAAGATAGGGTTGTATAAGTCCCAATTGGCTCAGTTACTACAGCAGATTCAACCTTAGATCCACCAGGTCATTTCAGAGGCATAGGCTCACATGTAGATGTTCACAGAGACTACTATACAGGAGAGACTCATACCCATGGACAGCCGCATTGATGTATTTGATCAGTGAATCCAGCAGAGCCTCATCATAGCACGACCTGTAGATATGATGGCCATCCAGATGGAGATTCAGTAGCTTCAAGTCGAGATGATGGTAGCACTACAGCACCAGTGGTATTATCGATGCCTGATCCTACAACGAAGGAGTTAGTCAACCTATTCACTACTAAGGAAACACCATTACCTTTCGTCGGGAAGAGGCCTCGTATAGATGACCCAGATGCTATAAGATTAAAGGCGGGGTTGATAGAGGAGCAGGACTTTAAGCTTTCCATGGTACGGTCAATGTAGGATGAGGAGATTAGGCGAACTTATGAGCTAGAGAGAGTGAGGGGTGTTGGACCCTCAAGACATGCTCCTACAGTTGAGGAGTCCACCAGGGATGTTGAGGTTGGACAGCCTCAGTCAGAGAGAGGTGCTTAGTATATTTTCTTTTTGACCCCTGTTCTTTATTTTGACGTTTTGTGTGCATTGGGGACAATGCACATCTTTTTTTATAGGGTGTGGGTAGTTATAGGCCTCAGTGAAGTCTGAGTAACCTTGGCCTATAACTATCCTAATTTTTTATTCCAAAGGGTTTTCTTGCCTGTGTTTTTTTTTCCTGAGGATATTTACTTTATATTGAACTGACATGTTTAGGATAATTAGGTAGTATTAGTGGCATATAGTACTGCTGTCTATGGCATATGTTAGTTTTTGTTGAAAATGATATCCACCAAAATTTTGTTAGATAGCTTTGATAGCAACTATACATGATTGATTATTTGATTGATTATTTGAAAGTACTTGTCCTGATAAGTTAGGTTGAATTGTGATGAAAGCATGATTTGAAAGTCTATGTTGATAGTGTAAGCAGTGCAATGTGTGTGAGCTTATTTACATAATTCATATACTATGTGGCAATTCAGAACGTGTTTTGTTACTCTGATTTAGTCCATAGGTTAGTTGGTTAGGAAAGTATCTTAGGTCATTGTTCTTTTTAGTCCACTTAGCCTAAATAACCAACCAAAAGTGTAATATATCCCTTGATCCTAATGTTTGAGCCTGACATGTACCCTTTCTTCGTAAAAACCTAAGTAACCTAACCTTATTGAATGAGAAAACCTGAAATTGGCCCTGGTCCTTCCTTGAACATTGTGCACCTTGACTGAGGCAAAAATTCTAAGTTGAGGGTGGCTACCCATAGTGGCCCTAGTTCAAAAGATGGATATTGTGCACCTTAACTCAGGCGAAAAGCCTAAGTTGAGGGTGGTTAGTGTAAGGAAAATTCATGACAGATGAGGGGGAAACTAGTGATGTAGAAAAAAGGGGGAAAATGTTTAAAAGGGTGCAAGAAAAATAAAGAATTACCTAAAAAATGTGCTAAAAAGCAAAAGAGTGTGAAAATATAAGGCAATAGGCTAAAAATAAGAGTAAGGCACCCAACAAATCCTAAAATAGAAGCAAAAGGGAGATAATGATGAAAATAATAAGGTTGGTAGGTGCAAAAGTGTAGAAACGAACAGTGTCAAGGAGGGCCTTTAGTCACTATGTTCCCAAAACATCACACCAAAGCCCCCTGAGCCTACGTTACAAGACTAGCAAGTCCTAAAGTGATTCTAGTCCAACTAGTCGAAGGTCATAGTCATGAGAATAGTGGCAAGTATATGGTATTGTTCATAGAGTTTTGAATATCTTTTGCGAGAATGAGTGAGGTTGTGCAGTCCCAAGTATTAAATCTGAAAAAAAAACATCATCATGAGTAAGAGATGGGACTTCTTTATATGAGGTCACTTGCATCGCATTGTTAATATTAGACTAATTCAGTGAATATTGATCATCATAGGTTACATTACTTGTCATAGTTGCACTGTTGAATATAATGATCTACGTCGATTTGTCTGATAGCTATCTGATATGTGATTGGAAGTGGTATGGGTATCTATGCTTGAGTTTGATATGATGTATGCCATTAGACTGAGGTATGTGTGTCACGATACTGCTTATGTAGATTGAGTCCATCGCTTAAGGACAAGAAATAATTTTAAGTTGTGGGTGTTGATGTGTTGTCAAAATACAACACTTTTAATGCTTAAAACTTGGAATTTTTTGTGTTTTCAAAGTGATGTTAGTAGATTTGATGTGCTTGTATGTTTGTTTTGCTGGATTACAGGGTTGGCATGATTTTTGGGCAGAGTGTGCTGAAAATGCAGTTTTTGGTGAACCCCAGAACCCTTTATGAGTCGTGGAAGATTTCATGGGTTATAGACGTAGGTCCATAACAAATTCCAGTGAATGGTGATGTTCGGAATAAGATTCTACGAGTGTGCAGATGAGTCGTAAAGCAATCCATCAGTCATAGAGTTGAAATCATGCCGTGAGGATCAAAAATTAGAGATTTGCTGAAAAGGTTACAGAAGAAGACTTCTACGGGTCGTAGAATATTATATGGCCCGTAGATGTGTCTCGTAAAAGATGCTCTAGTAGTATAGAATATAGTCCATGAAACCCGAACTACAGGCCATGGAACATTATTCGACTCGTAGAAGTTGCCCGTAGAGCCCGCCGAGCCAATTTTCTTAGTTTGATTTGGTTTTATATTTTAGACATTATAAATAGGTTTTTAGGTTATTTTTTGACAAGTTTCCAAGAAGTTCATAGTAGTTCATAGTTTTCAATAGTTTTAGAGAAAGAAAAACAATATTTGGGTTCTTGATTCGTACTTTGTGATTTTTATTGAAGAGTTGGATTTCTCATTCTTAACTTCATTCATGTAAGTGCTCAATTATGTCGTTCCTTATCATGATTCTTGCATCTACACTAATTATGATTAGCTAAATCCACAACTAGGGTTGTAGGAACCATGAAGAACTAATGAAGTAAAACTGGATAATTCATAATTCTTGGGAAGTATGTATGAATGTATTAATTAATTTTCTTCATCTAAAATACTTTTTAACAAGAGGCCAATGTTAGAACTTGCCTAGTGTTACTGGCCGTATCAAGGAGGTAATATATAGGAAAAGATAATAATTAATAAGATTCGATTGATATTTTCTTGCCTAATCAACCAAACTAGATCAAGAGGAGGTTGTACTGAGAAAATAGATAAGGGCTAGTAGTGTCACACCGCGGAGATAGATCAAATCCCGTGGTGATGTTTACTTTATTGCTGGATCAAAGGGTTTGGTAAACTTAGCTTATTATTCTGGATCTACACACTAGAGAAGATTACAATTATCTTGTAATACTAAGTTAGGGAATCATGGGGAACACATCACCCTAGTTAGATCTTCTACTGTTTTAATAGCATGTGTATTAGTCTAGGTTTATTTTGCAATTACAACCCCCTCCCCCTTTTTGGTAGATAAGTAGGTTAATCACCTCACTTTGTAATTGAATTATTTTGGAGTTTACCATATTCTCTGTGGAATTCAACCCTAACCTTGGCTAAGTTATTTATTTGACAGTGACCATTTTAATCTTCAAAAAGAGGTGTAGCTTGAGCAACATCAAAGAGAAGCCTGATCAAGATATGGGTCATGTGTTAACTCAGGTAGACTTATTAACCAAGCACTTACTAGGTGGATGTTTGGAGAAAGTCAAAAGTATGGACACTACAAATTGATATGATAATCTAGATTTTTATTATACAGAGAAAACAAAGGTTTTGAATGGCTAGGAGGGTTTCCAGATATATAAGTTAGGAAATCAAGATTAGAACTACTAAAGAGATAACTACTCTGATCGGCCCAGAAATCATGATCAGGCAATTAGCAGAATAAAGATAATTTTATGAATGATTAGAATAGAGTATATGTGCCACCTATGAATAGAGATTGAGCAAGTAACGATACTGGCAATTCAAAGATAGAAAAGATTATGTAAAAGGTCCTATTGAAGGTTGTGGCTACTAAGGCTAGGGTCAAACATATGTGAGGTAATATGACCAATATCAGCCAATTGGTGGATTCACACTCTACCTCGATAAAGTAGTTAGAGCATTAGATAGAACAGTTGTCAGCAACATTAAATCAAAGAAAGACTAGAACTTTACCTAGAAACATGATGCAGAATCTTAAGAAAGATGGACACCGCATGGTTGTGGTAATGAGAAGTGGTAAGGTATTTTCTAACCCAATTTTTGTAGGTCCCGAGCATATAGAGGATGTAGCTACTAATGCTAGTGATGGCATAAGTAGAGATATTGATCATGCAGCTAGTAGTGATGGTGTTGCTGAAGCTAAGGAACTAGTAGTGAAGTTAAGACAATGTGACGCAAATACAAGTACCAAATAAGTTGAAGCAGGGGTAACTCAACCATCTCCTTCACTCTGTAAACCACCACCTCTATTTTCTCATAAGTTCAAGAAGAAAGTGGAGGATAGAAAGTTTCTAAAGTTTCACTTTACACTTAAGGAGTTTTCATTGAACATATGATTGGTTGAAACATTGGAGCAGGTATCAGGTTATGCTAAATTTACGAAAGACCTGGTCACAAAGAAGAGGACAGTCATTGTTGAGCCTGATGATAATCTACACCATTGCAGTGCAATTGTTACTTGGTCCTTGGATGAAAAAAAAGGAAGATCCAAGTATGTTCACCATTCCATATACAATTGGTGCATTTGAGTTTTTAGAGCCCTGTGTGATTTGAGAGCCAGTATTAACCTCATGTCGTTAGCTATCTACAGATAGTTGGGTTTAGGAGCCCCCAAATCAACTTTTATATGCTTACTAATGGTTGATAGATCTGTGAAGTGACACATGGGAATTTTATGTTATGTATTGGTTTACGTGGGGAGGTTCATATTTCCTACTAATTTTGTTATACTTGATTGTCAAATTGACTTCAAGGCTCTCATAATCCTAGAGAGACTAGTTTTTGCCACAGGTAGAGCATTGGTGAATGTAGAGCGTGGAGAGCTTACCTTTAGGCTGAATAAAGAAGAGGTCAAATACAATGTATATGCCTATATTAAGTGGTTGAAAGATGTTATAGTAATATCGATATTTTATGTTGAAGAAGAGAGGGTTGTCGAGGTATTCATTGAAGAAAGGCTTCTTGTTGAACCCTTGTTTGTTGTAATCATGACCTTTGAAGGTGATGGTATTGAAGGCTATAAGGAGTTATAAATTCTTTGTAGGGTATAGAATCACACACTTATGCTCCTAAGAAGCTGGATCTTGACTTGAAAAATAGGTTGACTCAGTCTACTAAGCCATTCATACAGGAGCCACCTGCACTTGAGATTAAAAGGCTACCAGGGTATTTGAGGTATGTATTTTTAGGTGTGAATAAGACTTTGCCCATTATTATAGCAATAGATTTAGATGACGGATAGGTTATTGCACTAGTTGAGGTGTTGCAATGATACAAGAGGGCACTTGGATGGACTATTATTGATATTATAGGTATTACACTAGGCATTTGCACGCATATAATTCAGCTAGAGGAGAATTAGATTCCCAGCATTGACCACCAGTGAAGATTCAACCCACCTATGAAAAAGGTGGTAAAGAAGAAGATCATTAAATAGCTAGACGTGGGTATGGTGTACCCGATCTCAGATAGTAGTTAGGTCAGTCTTATGTAGTGTATCCCCAAGAAGGGTGGAATAACAATCATTAAAAATGATAAGAATGATTTGGTCCCACTTAGATTAGTCACTAGATGGTGAGTCTACATAGATTACAAAAAACTCAACAAATGTACTTTGAAGGACCACTTCCCAATGTCTTTCATGGACCAAATATTAGATAGATTGGTAGGGAGAGGTTGGTACTATTTTTTAGATAGGTACTCTAGTTACCATCAGATCTTCTAGCGCTAGAGGACCAAGAGAAGACTATTTTTACATGTCTTTATGACATCTTTGCATTCAAGTGAATGCCATTTAGATTATGTAATACGACTGTTATGTTCCACTGATGCATGATATCTATATTCTCTGATATGCTCTGATATGGTAAAGAATACTCTTAAGGTATTTATGGATGACTTTTCAGAGATTGGTGATACTTTCAATGGTTGTTTGTCCAATCTTAGCAAGGCAATACAGCAGTGTGACGAGGTAAACCTGGTCTTTAACTAGGAAAAATTCTACTTTATGATCAAAGAGGAAATCGTGATAGGCCACAAGATTTCTGAGAAGGGCTTAGAGGTAAACAAGACAAAGATTGAGGTCATTAAGAAGTTGCCTCTCCTATATCTGTGAAGTGTATCCAGAATTTTCTTGGGTATGTTGGGTTCTATTGGCATTTTATGAAGGACTTCTCTAAGATTGGACACCCTTGTGCAAGCTGTTGGACAAAGAGTTAAAGTTCTACTTTGATGATGCATGCATGGAGGTATTTCAGAGCTTGAAAGAGAAGTTTGTGTCAACACTAGTGATTGTTCCCCTAGATTGGTATGCACCATTTGAGGTCATGTGTAATGATAGTGAGGTCATTTTGGGGGTTGTGCTTGATCAAAAGCGCAATAAGATTTTTTACCCCATTTACTATGGTAGCAAAGTATTGAATGCAACATAGAATAATTATACAGTGACATAGAAGGAGCTGCTAACAGTTGTGTATGCGTTTGAAAATTTAGGGCATACTTTTTGGGTACCAAGGTGATAGTGCACACTGACTATTCTGCCTTGCAGTATCTAATGACAAAGAAGGACACCAAGGCTAGGCTAATCAAATAGGTGTTCTAGCTTCAGGAATTTGATTTCAAGGTTAAGAATCATAAAGGTAGTAAAAATCAAGTGGTTGATCACTTGTCTAGGCTGAAAGATAAAACTAGAGGTAAGGATGAGCTTGACATTAACGATTCCTTCCCAAATGAATAGGTATTAGGGTCTACTCTTGATCTTATTCCTTAGTTTTTTTAATATGCTAATTACCTTGTAAGTGAGATGATACTTGAAGATCTTACATTTTAGCAAAGGAAGAAGGTTTTGCATGGTGTTAACAGCTATTTTTGAGATAAGCCATACTTATTTAGGATGTGTGCTGACAATGACATCAGGTGGTATATTTAAAAAGTAGAAATGTTGGGTATTCTAAAAGCTTGTCATTGATATCCAATAAGTAGATACCATGGTGAAAGTTGTATAGCCAAAAGGTACCATAATGTAGATACTATAGACCTACCATCTATAGAGATTTGCATGATTTGGCGAAGAGTTGTGACAAATGCCAAAGGCAAGGGAACATATCAAGGCATCAGGAGTTTCCTATGACACCAATCTTAGAGGTAGGGTTTCTTAATGTCTAGGGTATCAATTTATAGGACAGTTTGTAAGCTCATTAGGGATGAATACATTCTTGTAGCAACTGACTATTTCTCAAAATGGGTGGAAGTTTTTGCCTTACTAGACAATGAGAGCAAGAGTGTTATTGGGTTTCTGAGGAGAAATATCTTTTCTAGGTTTAGGATCCCTATGGCTATCATAGATGATGAGAATTCCTATTTTTGCAATAAGATTTTTCAGACTCTTCTGGATAAATATGGTGTGAAGAAGTATAAGGTAGGTACTCCATATCATCCATAGTCTAGTGGGAAAGTTGAGGTGTCAAACTATGAAATCAAGGAGATTTTGGCCAAGTCCGTGAATGCTAATAGGATTGATTGTGAAAGGAATCTTGATGATGCTTTATGGGCATATTGTACATCTTTTAAAACACCCATTGGTATATCCCCGTATTAGTTAGTATTTGGAGAGGCTTGTCATTTGCCTATGGAACAAAAGTATAAGGCATTATAAGCCTTGAAAAGGCTAAATCTGAGTTGGAGTGAAGTTGCACATCTAAGGCTAGATCAAATCAATGAGATGCTTGTGTACATATGAGACATCTACTCTTTACAAGGAGTGTATGAACTTTATCATGATAGGGAAATTGAGAAGCGTAAATTCAACATTGGAGATAAAGTATTATCATTCAATTCTAGGTTGAGGCTATTTCCGGGCAAGCTAAGTTCAAAATGATATAGGCCCTTCATTGTGGTGCACGTGTTCTCTCATAGTGCAACTCCAAATGGTCATAGGTTCAAGTTGAATAGATAGCATATGAAGTTGTACTTAGGAGATTTAGAGGAAATAAAGGTTGTTGAAGAGCTCCAGCTTGACAAAGTCTGAGTATTCACGCATTTTGAGTTGTGCCACAACGTTAAATCAGATGCTCCGTGAGAGGCAACCTATGCATTGTAATTGGACCATGTAGTTTTAAGTTACATTTCATTTGGTTAATTTATTTTTTTTATTTTTTATATATAGTGTCATAAAGTGTTGAATGGTTCAAAGCACTGACATTCAAAAATCATTGTTGGTCTCCAAGAGAACTATTTGGTCTCATCACTCATTTATGCATCAGTGGAAGACTTAAGTAAATGCAGGAAAGTAGTCATGTCGGTTCTTAACATCAGCATCAATAGAAAATATAACTTTCAAAATTTAGCTCAACATAAAATTCAATCATAGTTCCATAAAAATAAAAATAGTTTCAAGGAAAAGTAGACTAAAAATACATCATCTAACTCTGTCTATGAAGCCTCTAACAGTGTTAGGATGGTGTCAATGACATGTCTGAGGCTACCTCAAAAGGAATAAAGTACTTAACTCAAGAAAATAAATAAACTAAATGGTTTTCTCCAAAAGTAAGGAGGTCTCACTAAACTCTAGAAATGCTCAAAATCTACAACGGGTCACCTGTTGAGGATTTCTAACACCTGTATCTATATTATGAAAAGATGCAGCACCAAAATGATGTCAGTATGTGGAATATATAATATGTAAAATGGAAGGAAAGTAAGGACGCACATCAAGATACTCAACTCAACATCAATATGATATGCAAGGTTGAAAATAATAATGCTTTCATCAGTTGAAAGTATGAATATGTAACATCATGAAAATAGTATGTTTTCTCATTAGGGAGTTTCTCTAACCAACAACTATCACCTATGAACTAGTGATGATACAACAAAGTGATGTCATTACCACATACATCCAATACTTTTCCAGGGTAAAGGAAATCAACATCAATTGATCCAAACATCAAAGTCCTCTTTTGGGACAAGAGAGGCATGGAATCTATCCTACA
The DNA here is from genome assembly GCA_038996855.1 of Solanum aculeatissimum. NCBI lineage: Eukaryota > Viridiplantae > Streptophyta > Magnoliopsida > Solanales > Solanaceae > Solanum > Solanum aculeatissimum. The sequence goes on along the minus strand of JBCEWC010000553.1, from coordinate 8,505 downwards.
TTAGCTATGTAGTTTATGGAGTTTAAGTTAATTATACTTTTATCCAATTTGGTGCTCAATACTACTCCCAAAATATTTATTTATATCATCATCGCATCTAATCTTATTAAACTTTAGGTTTTAAAATATCAAACTCATCTCAAAATATCATCATCATGATTATCATCCTTCATCAATCATTATATGTTAAAACATCATTTACATCATCATCAAAATATCTTGATCAAAACATCATTTAACTTAATACTTAATTTTCATCAAACTTATTAAAAAATGCATTATCTCAATAGAAAATAAATCTTTATTTTTATGCATGAAAAATCATTTATCTTAATATTAATTTATGCATGGAAATATCATGATCATCAACTCAATTAGAGTTTATGTGAAGGAATGTATGAATACACATCTCAATCCTCTACTCAACTCATGGACATCATCAATATGCAATTTAATGTAAAAAACTCAAGAAAGGATTAATGTTGTAGAACTCATCTCAAAGATTAGGGTAAACTTTAACTCGAACTCAATTATGAAGAATTTAGATACTAAGTGTGTGGATGAACTCAGTCCAACACTATGATAGTCTTATATACCTGGAATTCATATATTACAGTTGAAACTCTAAAAACATAGGTTGAACACTTGAACCTTAGCCATTTTTCTCCTCTTCAATTCTTGCTCTCAAATTATCTAAGTGTTAATGAGATAAAAAGATTAGGGGGTACTGATAAGGGGGTCAATGTAACTTCAAAATGACAAGATTTCAATTAGAAAAAGGTAAAAAATGATAGAATTATCCCTCGTGACGCTACCAAACTGAACCAGGAGACCTCATTTATAGGTCATGGTTTAGTCTATGACTCATAAATATGAGGTTTTGAGGAAACTTGAAAAAATGAGTTTGGGTATATGACCACCCTTTTATGGGTCATAGACCCATTGAAGGGTTGTAAAATGGCTTTCATCCTATTGAAGGGTCAAAACTTCAGAGGCTCTGATTTTGGGTCTTGGAACTACAAAACATGGACTATGGATCTTAGTCCTGATTATGGGTTGTAGACCCTTCCTCGTAGTTCAAATCTAGACATAGAAAAATTTCTAGGATTTCAAAACTAGGTTCTACGAACCCATTTTTTATGGCTCATAAAAATAGGTATAGGTCATGGGCTCAACTCGTAGACTCCACTTTAAAAACTCATATCCTTACCAAGTGTCAGGGATAACCACGGGGCCCATCTACAGACCATAGAACCATCTATGGGTCATAAAACACCCTTAATGGTCATTGCCAATGACACTGTTTCTCAAATTTTTCTGGGACTTTATACAAGGTAGGATAGTTTAAGTGGTGTTACATTTAACTCGGTACTTGATAGGTACATGATATCTTTGGTATCATCTCATGATTGTTAAAATTTATGCATGATTTAATTGTTTGGGAATTAAGAATTCTCCTACTTAAGTGTTAGAATCGATGCATGTACAATCGGTGGATTGGGTCATGATAAATTGATATTAGAGCCCAAGTTATTAGTCTCTTAGTACAAAAAGAAATATGGAGTAGACTCTTGTAGATAAATGTGTTGACATCCACATTTAATATTTGAAAAAACTACAAAGCATTCTAGGAAGTTGATTTATTTCTTCTCTCTTTTTATATGGTTTGTCGCTTGTGGTATAAATTGAATCTAATTATCGTATCAATAAATAAATTGTACGTAACACCCTGCATGTTGAAAAGCCTAAAAAATGAAAAAGTTGCAGGAATATTTGAGGTTGACTAGTGTTACGAACCAATCTATAGCTCGTGGATTGGACCATGGTCGTAGAAAGATTATGTGATTGAGGTCCTGAACTTGGTGAAATTTTTTTGTTAGTAGAAGTCAAAGAAAAAAAACTATATGAGTCGTTCATGGAAATATGGCTCATGGATTAAGTCGTGAAAAGGGACCTTGAAGGATAGAAATTTTCCAAGTTTGGAAGCATTCTACGGAAGGTTGCTATGATCCATAATTGGAACTATGTATTGTACTATTGGTTCATGATTTGAGAAGGTGCAATTTTCAATAGCTAAATTTTGATGACACGCATTGTACGAGGGCTAAGTTTGACCCATACTTCACTCTATGGCCCATAAAATGAAGCTCATGGATGGGTCAAGCAGTTTTTAAATGAAGGGCTTTTTGTTCATTTCCAATCCATTTAACTCTTAAACAATATCATTTGACCCTACTAACTAACTTAACTGATCTAAACCTATAAAACATATTCCTATTTCATTCTAATTCATTCACTTTCAAAAATTCTCCAAAAAATTTAAAATTTCTCTCTCTAAGTTAGGACTCTATTGGAGCTAGGGTCTGAAGTTTATGGATAAGGATTTCTAGGTCTTTAATCTCCAAATTCTAAGGTTCTTCACTTGAGGTATGTAAGGTTTCATTCATGGACTAGATTCATGCATGAATCCCAACTCAATTCCCTTTTTTTCTCAAAGTTTGAGCATGAATTTCTATGGGTTTTTATGATGACATTCCAAATGGTTGAATTATAATTACTACATGATTACCATACCTGTTTATGCATGAATTATGAAGGATTACATGATTTCTATGATTTTCAAGTGAATTAAAGTGATTTCAAGTATATGATGCTTAGGGCTTGTTAAATTGATGTGGGTTCCTTTACTAATGATCCAAATTCATTTCAATTGCGTGATTCCTACATGATATTCATTTAATTGCATGATTTTTTCTCAATTGCTCATAAACCCACACATGGTCCTAAGTTCCTATAAAAAAAGTTATGATTTTCATGAATTATGATTCTAAGTGTAAAAAGTATCTTTTAATGATGATGATGATGATGATGTTATGATGATCAAATGATATGATGATGAGGGTGACTTAAGACTCTAATGTTGATAAAATGATGATAAGATGGGAAGTATATCTACACTATATGAAAGTTTATGTAGATGGACTATTCTTATTATATGAGATGTTTTCATGAAGTTATGATGCCTATTTTACAAGCTATGAAAGTATAACTTTGATAAAATATGAATTATGTTGAAAGCTATGTATATACATGATTATGTATTCTGTGGGATTTGACTTAGCATCAAATGAGCTTGTGTGAGGGGACTATCCTCAAGGGTCCTTATATAAATCCTCAAGTCTTATAACTACGTGTCATCATTGGTATATGATTTTGTGCCTATTAGGCTAGCTAATGGATCCATTTAGAATTATGTTCATGTGACACTCACTGTGCTAGCATAGAGCCTAAAGAGTGGGGTCTTTATGTATATGTGATTCTCACCGTGCTAGGATAAATCCTATAGGATGACGGTCAAGCCTATCTTGGCAAAGTAGACTCCTCTTTCATTCGGTGTAAGATGAAACATCAGAATTTCATGTAATAGTCCACATGGTCTTATTATTGGTTATAGTGTTTTACTACATATGTATGCTAGGTAATGAAAGGTTTTATAATGCTTCTACTCATGGTTTTAAATATGCATTGATCGTTCATATCTTATCCTTATTTTATTGCTATGATTATGCATATTGATATTATGTTATGATGTTCCTTGATGCATGGCATACCTACATACTGAGTACATTTCACGTACTAACTCATACTTTTTTACCTACATGATCTAACCATGTAGGGACGGACGACTAGTCTATTCCTTCATTTCGTGGCTAGAGTTGGATTGTGCTTTGAAGATTGTTATTGAGTTTCCATGCTTCGAGGACAATCCTTATTCAAGTTATACATTCATATTGAGACTTTATAATTTCATTGTTATTCTATCTTGAAGGTGAGTTAGCATCGTGTTCTAGACTCCGCCAAGATCTATGATGTCGAGGCATGTTTTGGACTAAAGATGTTGTAATTCTGCTAAGGGAAACTATGACTTTGATATTGTTATGTTTTGCTTGCTTACTCTCTTATGAATTATTTATTTTATCTTATGTATTCTTATGATATGAACAAGAGGATTGGATAGGACACCATCGGGTGTTATATTCATCGTGTCATGGCTAACCCCTAGGTTTGGGTCATGACATTGGATGTCATTGTCACGGCTAAGGAAACACAAATAAGGAAATTTAGAACCAAAAAGAATCCAAATGGTATATAGACTTAAGGGTTATATAACACATGGATGATTGGCTAATGATTCATGAAGTGACTTAATTCAACAATTTTGACATTCTTGAGTGTTGTAATGTAAAAATTGATTGTGTGTATAAGTGTTGTCCGTGTAACTGTTAGTGTATGAAGTGTGCTTGCCTGAATGAAATAGTTATGTGTTTGGTACTACTTGATTAACTGTCTATGTGTGAAGTGTAATTGCCTAGTTGTGCACTAATGGTCTAAATGATAAACCATAGTATGTTTGATAGACATATCTTTGAGGTGTTCATGTTTGTTATACTAAGGCAATAGAAAGAAAATTTATTACATGTATAATGTTAGGTTTGATCCTGGGATAAACTCTATAAAATTTAACTAGGAGAGTTGATCTCTAGCTACATTATGACCCTGGGGGGGTTCAATAGTGAACTCAAGGAATGGGGAAGAAGTGGAAAAAACTTTAGGAAATCATTTCTAGAGACTGACCCCGTAAGGGGTATCAAGATAGGATGGTCCTACCATAGCAAGAATGCATAGTGGGAATTATTCTACCATGGTAGGACAGGGTGAGATAGAATCTCAAACTTGGCTTCCTTATTTTTGTCTTGTTTCATCATTCGACTTTGGGATGTGTAATGGGCTAGTTCTTAGTTAAGACGGTTGCTCAGCAATAGAGAATTGAGTTTAAAAAAATACTAACATTCATTTAAACCTAAACAAATTAGAAATTTAGCATCCATGTGCTTACAAAAACATAATAAAAGTAAAAAGGAAATAGAAACAATTATTTGTTACATGCCCAAATGAGGCAAACCCAAAACAAGTTCAAAATATCCAAAAACAAAGGGCATTTTAATAAAAATGAAGGTCCTTTAGGTCTCGTTCACCTGTTTAGGCCTCGCTCAGATAAGGGAACTCTTGGAAGTCTTTGAGTCAAGATGGGGACCTCTTGTTGGGGGAAACACAAGAAAATATGACCTTAATAGCCTTTTATATCCTAACCATTAGCCAGTCATTCTTCATATTCTTTCTCATCTCCCAACTTAGCTGGCAGCATAGCATGTTGAGCTCATGATCAAAGGAGGATGGAGCTGAAGGCCTAGAAAAATTGCCTCTCAAGACACTCCAAATTACAGTCAAATCCTCCTCCACATGGTCTCTTGAAAGTGGAAGTTAAGACTGAGAAGAAAGGGAACTATCATTCTCGAATGATCCTCCACCTCATCATCCGCCTCTGCCATTTCTCTATTACTCCCAGCCTCGCTCACCTTTCTCTTTTTCTTTTCTGTGAAAGAGGCTTATTTGATCAAAAGATGATAGGAAGGGGGATTTCATAGGTAGTATCTCATCAATGTCTATGAGTCGTACCCTCGCCTACTAGCACATTAATGTCACTAACCTCGATATGAAGAATGTCTTTTTGTTGCCTCAATAGAACATATACCATTTGAACACTATTTTCCCCATGTTCAGCCTGATCCCCTCATAGCGCAAGCCACCATTAAAGCTTAAGGGTAGGTCATGTCGATGTGGTTGTTCAATGGGTGAATCTTCCTGGTCATCAAATTTAGCCACCTCTTTCCATTGGTTGACCAGTAAATAATAGTGATTCCCTTTGTAGTACCCCAGTAAATCCTACTCTAAGACCATTCATCCATCACTTTGTCTTATTGCTAAGTCATGTCCATCTCCCATAACTTGGCTTTATACTCTACTTTGCAGGCCTTGAGAATCTCAAGCACAATATTAATGAACTATGTGCTTAATGGGACATCTAACCCTCGAATCTGAATGAACAGGTGGGGATCATCCCAATGTACAATGGGAAGGAGGGCATAAAACTCCCTTACCCATCCAAACACGGCAGGGGAAGCCTCCACTAGTGCACTCCAACCAAACTCTGCTAGATGGTTATGAACAACTAGGACTTTCTTCACTAAGCCTAGCATGTGGAAGGCCCTCTCAAATAAAAATTTGTGTTTTGGTGATCATGATACCTCTCCCGATTAGGATTATTGGGGAACCTAACAAAAATGAAGTTTGTTTCATTGAATCTAGTCATTATTGATCAAAACAATAATAGTATACATTAGTACTCAACATAGATAGATGATCACGTATAAAGAAAAAGATTTTTTTCTAATCACGGTTGGATAGGAGGCCACTATCTCATGGCCTCTCGCCTTGGCGAGGCTATTATAGTGGGAGCAAGGCCACCGTGGCAATCGTCATCATATTTGAGGCTTTAGGGGTATGTCCATAGTACTCTTTCGCTCAAAAATTTTATTTTCACAAACTTCCATTCAGATCAGTGTTTCTAAATACCCTATTATCTAGTCATCCAAAAATTCTAACATTTCAACTCCTAAATGATGCTCAAATATAACTATCTAATCAAGCATACTTATTCAACTTTTTGACCCATTTCGAAACCATTTCATCCCTATGTTTTCCATAATCTTACGCTTAAAATATTGTAGAGACAACGTGAATGTAAAGGAAATGTTCATTCTATATTTATTGCATCAAATTAATCAACCCATTTGAAATTTTGAAAAACTACCCCCAAGGATATTCTACTAAATTATTTCTTATCATGCAATCATCATTAGGTAAATATTAAAGTAATTAGAGTAAGGAGTGAGAACACTAACTTAGATTTGATGTTTGAAACAAAGCGATTGAGTGGGTTTTTAGGAGTTTGAAGGTTGGTAAATAAGGAATTGGAGGAGAACCCATTCCTCTCCCTCTTTAAACTACCCATGTTATCCCGCTATAGTGGTAGAGTTCTAACACAGCGGGATCCTAGCCGTCATAACGAGATTAGATATGATGACTAGTAGATATGTTTTTATGATCCTATCTTGTTCTTACTAAATCAGTCCATCGATAAAATTCTTTTTGTGCTTAAACCTCAAGGTATGTAGTCCTTCCTTAGTCACAATAAATCATCTCATTAGTTTCAAAGAACTCTCGTACCGACTCGTATCGGGTGAACAAGGGGTAAATTGGTATCTATTATAATGATTTGAATCATCGTTATTTTGGTGGGGCAAAAATTTTATAATCTAAGTTGATCTGAACCAGTACTATCTCGCCATAGCAAAAATAACCCTACCATAACAACACCGTCATAGCAAAATCATCAGAATAAAATTAAAAATACTCAAACTTTTTATTCTTTTTTTCTCTTTGAGTTGTAAATCAGATGAGGGTCACCTTAAAGCCCTTAAGAAGATGCTCTAGGTTTAGAAATAAAGGAAAGAAGGAATTTTAATGCAAGAAAGTCTTCAACCTATGAATTTCAAGGTTGCCTCCATCATTCTGCCTCTCGAAAGTTAAAAATTGTGTTAGGACCCTTCATCAGCCTCTAGGTGCCCAGGTAGACTAAGTTTTTTAAATTGAGTAGTTGTTAACCTGTCTCTCATTACATAGTATAGCGTAAATTTACAGGAGAGATCATGTTTATGCCTTCAGGTACGGAGTCTGAATGACTAATGTGTTGTTATTTCTTTTTAGGAAAAAAATGTATTATGTAGATTATGACTAGACTATGAATATCAATTATAGTCTAGTTCTTGGTTGTTAGCCCAATAATTCTTGTGAAAGTAATTGATGGTCCTTGTAAGATTTACGTATAAGAAAATTATTGTGTTTAAGCAAGATTCCAAGTGTCATGACCCGGAAGGGGGGGGCCTAGATGTGACATGGCAAAGGAGAACCCGAAGGTCCCCGATCAAGCCATCATAGCATCATCACTCACATCATTAGTTCGGAAGCGCGGAAAGATAACACATAACATATAATTCTAGGGGAAATAGGACTTTGGACTCAAGCTATGGGGATGTTGCCGGGAATGGAATGAGCATGAATCACATAGCACATAACAAGTATTTCTAAGGGGCAGGTAAGTAGGACTCAAGCTATGGGGGCACACTGGGTTATGGGACTTTCCACGTAAGCACATTCCCAATATTCACAAGTCCAAGCATAATGATAAGCATAATCGAAACATCATTTTTATAGCCAAATCTCAATAGTCATAACAACTCATCAAAACATAATACAGCGTGCAAGAGTCTAACATGTCCAACATAGCCTCTACATAAGATAGAGTGGGGCCTCGACATAATTCGGGCTCACCCTCAAGTCATAAGAAAGAAAGTAAAACAATACAAGGAAGAAAAAAGTAGATACTGCCCTTGAACAAAGGGCTCACCATAAGCAATTAGCTACAAGGAGATCACTCGTCGTTCAACGGTAGATAGAGGTTGTCATTGGTCCCTACATGGTTAGAACATGTAGACAAAGAATATGGGTTAGCACAATAAAGCACTAAGTATGCGGGCATGCAAA
>JBCEWC010000552.1:0-54325 GCA_038996855.1 Solanum aculeatissimum | reverse complement strand
AAAATTTTTAGCCGAGATTTCTTTTGTTCTTGTGGCTTTAAACATGTTATGCGAAAAGTTGAAATTAAAGAGTTGTTAAATTAAAAAAAATTATTTTTCTAAACGAATCAAAAGGGAAAGTAAGACAACAAATTCAAACTATTGATAGCAAGGACATTTTTTTGAACCAAACTAGTGACAGCAACTTGGCAAGGGCGATTTTTGGTCAAACTATTAACTGAATATATTTTTGTTCAATTTCGCATAATTCAAAGATATTGTTAATCATTTTTCTATAAAAAAAAATTCTTTAACTGTCAGCTTTCCGATGAGAGTGTTCAACTCATGAATTTGCTGACCATTTGAGCTAAAGGCCCCAGTGGGCTCATATAACCAATGGCCCATTTGAACTAGAGGCCTCACATTGTAGATGGCCCATTTAAGCTAAAAGGCTAGTGGACTCATATTGCTGAATGTTGATAGCCCATTTGCACTGAAAGGCCCATGACAAATAGCGCAGCTAGCCACTTTTTAGTCTTTATGATTGAAAAATAATTATATCATAGAGTTTTAAATTTCAATTATATCGCGAAGATAAATACGACTTCAAACATAAAAAAAAAATTGTAGGGTAGTATTTTGTCCCCATTGCTGGTTGTCCACTTAAATGACTATGATCTTCACGTACCAAGTACAAAATTATAGTTGAGATTTAAAATTTTAATTATTTAAAAAAAAAAAATTCAATCAAGATATATCAAGACAAAAATAGAATCTCTCGAAAATGACATTTTCCCTTTAAACAAAGAAGAATACTTATTTGCTAAAGTTGAATGAGCTACTCATAACAGAAAAAAAAACTCTATTATATCAACTCAAATAAAATAATTTTATTTCTTAATAATTGATATTTATCATATCGATGTGTTACGTATTGATATACTTTTAAATAATTAAACCTCAAAATGAAATTTCTTCGATGTAACATCCTTAAACTAATTAAATTACGTAGAGCCTAATTAAAATATTGCTTACAAGAATGTGCAAAGTTCCATACTTCAAAGTTTTCCATACACTTACGATATGTGGAAATTTCTCCATAACTTAAGGGTTATATGTAGAGTTGCTTTTGGATTTAAAAGTTTATAATTTATAAAAATAAATAAATAGAAAAAGATACATTTAAACAGAATATTTAGTCATTTAATTTGGCTAATTAAGTAGTGCTTAAATCACCCCACCACTAATGACTAATCCTAATCACAAATTCGCCATCATTTTCCCTCAATCAAACACAGAATTCAAGGAAATTTATTTAAAATGTGTGCGATATATATAATAAAAATAATTTATATATATTGATAATATACAAAATATTTCTCATATGATTATCGTAATTTACGTACCTATTTCTCAGGTTAAATTATTACTTCAAAATGCTATAGATAGTGAAGGTGATTTTTTTTGCTTTCATAGCAACACAATAGTAATAAGACGATGTTGCTCAGATGATAAATATATATAAAATATGTATATAATTATCGATTATTATTTTAATACACGATTATACGTAACCTTCACCCCGCAACCCCTCCCCCCCAAACTCCCACCGTGACCCGTGACTAGATCCATCCCCACATAACCATAACCCGTGATTTTAATTAATTGAATGTGGGGAGTAGTGGATTATTATTGGTGGGCAAATGGGAAAAAAATGTATATTTATGTATCATATTATATAAGGTGAGGATTAGTGGTGGGTCAAGAGCACAATTATGTATTATGAATTTAGTTAATATTTATAAATATTATAATGATCCCACATTTAGATTAGTATATACTATATACATGTAAATGCAGGGGCGAAGCTATTCTTTTGGTAGAGTTTTATCTGAATCTCTTTCGACGAAAAATTACACTATTTATATATGATTAAAATATTTTTTAATATGTATATAGTAGATGTCAAACCTCCTTCGACTAGTTCGTGTTAGTGACAATCTTAACTCCGTCACTATGTATATGCACTTATCATATATGCAATCAGAACACTAATATCCTAATTTTAAATTTTGAATACGTCTCAAAAAATTGTGAATTTATTTTCGAAATAAATTATTTCATGATATTAAATTTTGTGGTGGAGAAAATGAGTCACGGGAAGAAGAATGGCAAGCGAAATCCGACAAAAGGAATCCACAATTCGTTATGCATATGTAGACCACAAATACCACTAACCGTTGTTCAACTACAAAGGTTTTTTTTTAATAAATTTTATTATAATTAATCTACTTGAAACTTTTGTTACCAAACTAAATATAATTAATAATTGTAAATAGGGGTTGAGTTTATAAAAGAGGTGGAGTTATCTAACTTGCTCGTATTCTTTATTTTTGGTGTCGCATTTGTATCGATACGATATGAATGTAGGTGTAGGGGTGGGATTGGTATCTGATTTGGTCAATCGATTTTAAATACTTTGACAAAAATTGATGAGGAAAAATTGAACATTTTTAATGATTTCTATAATCAATACAAAAGCTAATTAAGGTGAATTTGAAGAAAATGGAATACCTTTAGATAACAATTTCTATGTCAATCCTTTTCCTTTAATCTCCTTTCAGGATTCTTCTCAAGTTCTCCACATAATTTAAGTTTTATCACTCTAATTTTAGATATTTTGATGCTTAAACTCGAAATCTCAAGTTCAATAGTGGATTAGAATAAGAATCTTTATTAAGGGAAGTCACAATACGAAAAAATAAGTACAAGAAGAAATCAATAGGATCAATTTAACAATAGTATATATACATAAAAAGAAAAAGTTTATCTATCTATACAATATAATTTTTCAACAAAATGGTATCAATTGACATTCCTTTAATACATATGATTGCATCGCTCTCATAATTAAAAAAAAAAAATCTTATTCATCTTGTCACAATCTTACCTGATTAGTACTTTTAGTTGAGTTCATGTGCTACCATAAATTTCTTCCTAGCATGGGCTATTACCATATAAAATTAAAGAAGACATGTGGATAGCTAAGTTAAAAAACAAAAAAACTTTTTAAATTTAGTAAAATTTAATTTAGCAATCTTTTTAAATTTAGTAAAATTAATCATATGGCTTGTTGGAATAATTAATATTGCTTTGAATTTGGAAATCCATTGTGTAATTATGAAACTAGCAGCAGACGTCAACTTTAACAAACAAAATGGGCACGTAATTAATAACGTGTTGTTTTTGGTCTCATGCAGTGTTCGAGATAGATATTAGAATTTGATTAAATTCAAAACTGTACATTATAAAAAAAAAAAATTAAAGATGACACTCTCAACATATTTTTTCATTTTTAAAGGCTTGATCCCAAGAGTTCTGATCGTACTTCGATTTGTTTTTGGACATATTCATATTCATCACATATGAGATGTATTTAATCACTATCTTAGAAAAATATTTTTTATTAAGTCAATCGCACAATGTATTTGATTATTAATGATATAGTTAGAGTCTTCAAGTTGTACGTAAATACTTGCATGTATCGGATACTAAATCGATAAATATTTTATTAACTCAATCACACAATAATTGCATTATTTATGTATTCATCACGCACTAGTTTCTTCTTTTTTTTTTTTTACATGAAAGTTGAAATTAATTTTAATAACAGGTGACGATAAGACTTGAATTAAACATTATTGTATGCTCCAAATATCCCGTTGAATTATTCCAATTGGGCATCATATTCTACTATTTTAAAACTTAAAAGTAATGCAAATCAAGTTAAATGTATAAGGGAAGTAAAGGAGAATTGAAAAAAAAGTCATCAAAACATTAGTTCAACATCTCACCAACCCTTCATGTATCATCGATAATGTTAGAGTCAGAACTTTTACTAATAAAATTTAAAATATACATGTCGAAGTAAATATATAGAAAAAATACAATAATATAAAATTTACTTTGATCTCGCTTAATTACAATCTTGCTCGTATGATGTAAATTCTACACTAAATTTTATATATTAATTTGACAAATACTTATAATTCGTATTTAATATTTACTTCAAATCAATAATAAAATGATGTGTCAATGTATACAATTCTATTTCTTGACGATTATTAATTAATGTACATGTTTATTTCAAGTATACTTGACTATATGTTAAAGTGCATTAATTTGATATAAATATGGAGTGTGGATAAATTTTTATCGTTTAATTTGTTATATTAGATAATTTCTTCATCTAAATTTTGGTGAAGTTATTTTTATTAAATATTTATATATATTAAAAAAGACATTTTTGTGTGTTTGTCAACAATTAGATTAGGTTTTTTTTCATTTTATTTTTTATAAAATTCTTTTTGTTGTTGCACAAATGTTATATCATGTTTAAAATAACATGTTAAAAGTTTTCATTTATTTTTTAAATTTTGATATCTACTAAAATTATGCTCCCCCGTCCCAATTTTATGTGAAAATATTTGATTATGCGTAAAATTTCATAATAAATGGGATGACTTTCGAAATTTTAATGTAAATTATGTTCTTGATATTTTTTTAATTATAATAAATCATTTTATTAAGAGTAGAGGTAAAAATTTAAAATTAAATTGTCACAAATATATTTTTTATGTCTCAATTTATGTGACTTCGTTTAAATTGTTTAAAAATAAAATAATATTATTATGATGGAAGATTACCAAACACAAAATTGGAATAAAGGGTGGAATTTATGTTAGAATTATTTACATCATTAATTTTATTTTATTTTTATAAAAAGAGAATTTCACAATTTTTTTTAATTTTTTTTTTGTATATATGCCTAACAAATCCGTGAAGCGCAACTTACATAACAATGGAGTTTCCAATTAGCACTGTCACACACATGCCTGTAAATTCTCTCTCTCTCCCCTCCATTTCTCATTACTTTCTAATTTTTTTCTCATTTTAACTGAGTTAATTTCTTCTGACAGGCAATTCGCCGAGTTTTACTCCTCGCGGTGGTGATTCTAACGGCGTTTGGTAACGTTCACGGCCGTCATAAAGTGCACAAATGGGAAACTGTCGAGTACTCCGCCATAAGTTGCAGAGCACACATCGCTTCGTTGACGGATTTCGGTGGAATCGGCGACGGAACGACGTTGAATACTGACGCTTTCCGGAAGGCCGTCGATCATTTGAGTCAGTTTCAATCGGACGGCGGTTCGATGCTGTATGTACCTGCCGGAAAATGGCTGACGGGGAGTTTCAATTTGACGAGCCATTTTACTCTGTTTCTCGACAAAGACGCCGTTCTTCTCGCCTCTCAGGTAAGTTTTGTTCATTCGCCTATTCCTTATTTTTAAATTCACGTAATACATAAATATGTCATTTAATTTGATCTCAATTAATATTACAATTTAATTTTTAATGTGCAAGTAATTTACGTTCTACATATAAATTTAAATATCTAATTATTTTTCCTTCAATTGCATCAATCCTAAAATAATAGTACTATCATTAGGATGATACACGAAAGTATGATTCGTCCAATCTATTAAAATATGAACGGATTAAATTATTCATCTATTTAGCAACTAAACTATTTTGACCCGGCTCGTCTAAGTGTTGAGCTGACATTTGGACCAATAGAATCCGAATTGACACATGAAACGTATTGTAAAAGTATTTAAAAAAATTTTTAAAAAAAATTGATATAATATATTGAAGACGACGACAACAACAACAGATTCACTGGGATTTGGAATCCCATAAGTGAAATTTGAGGAGGATAAAATATATACAAACCTTATCACTATCTCAGAGGTAGAGAAACTGTTTCCTAGGAACCTCGTCGCACTATAAAAAAAAGAAAAGTCTTATTAGTTTTATTTGGTAATTAAAGAAATTATAAGAAATAAATAAATTAAAACTTAACAAAAGTTGAGTGATCCATTGTTTAGCTTATTTTGACCCAAGTCACCCAACTTATTTTAGTACAAGTAAACTTTAAGTAGGTAGCAGATTATATTTCCTTCGTCTATCTTTACTTGTTCATTGTATTATTTTTGAATATCTAATAATGCTTATACAATTTATAAAATCAAGAGATAATTTTATATTTAGTATCTAATTTACTCTTATAATTAATTATAGTCATTTTCTTATTACATTTTTCAAGATACTTATTCTATTCAAAAGGTGATTTGATAAAATTATTACTATCATTATTATTTTTTAATTGTGATACCAAGTTATTAGTGGATAACTATTATTGAACGGAGGAAATAATTTATTTATAGATTCATTCGTTTTAAACCAAACAAAATTTAGCTCAAATTGAGCATTTATTATGATTGATTGAAGGAGGAATATTTGCCCGTAATAACATATTCAATGTAATTTTTTCGGATTATGAGATAGTCCATTAATATAGCTAGGTGTTAACAAAAAAGTCTCATATGAATTTAATATTTTGAACATATTTTTTTGTCCTTGAATGAATGCAACCCACTGAGAATAGTACAAAAGTTTCACTACTTTTGCGGTGAGAATGTCTCTCAATTAAATAAAGTCCAAATCCACTATAACCATGAACCACTAACTCAATAATTATTCTCCAAAATAAAAAGAATCAAGCGGTGGATCTTAGTACCTACTATGTATAAAAAATAAGGGATTCCCATTAGAATAAGGTATACGAAGAGAAAAAAAATAAAAATAAAAAAACTTTAGTATTCAATAAGTTTTTTTTTCTTCTTTGCAATTATTTTAGGAAAATATGGTTGCATTGTGAGATTAAATGGAGCGGCATAGTTAATAAAATTTCACATATTCACCATAACTAGCTTACGATGAGGCATTATTGTAATAATATGGTACGAATCTGAGATGCAATTCTTTTGAGTGTACACAAGATAAAGCTTTCTCCAATTTAATAGCCCACAAATCATATGAATAGATAAACAACATTAGACAAGCATGATGTGATGATTTTGACCGAGGAAGCATGCAGAGGTTTCAGTCTAAGATCCCTCTCTTGGAACCAACTCAGTCACGCTAGGGTTAAATATAAGATAATAAATATACACGAAAATAATTGAGATATACATAAGTTGATCCAAACACCACTTCCAACACAAATTTCGATTACTTTTTCACTATTTTAATTTTGTCAAAATCCACAAGTGAAACTCCATGTTTGTTGACCTGGAATTCAAAATTCATAGGGAAAACTCCAAGATAATGACTTGAAATTTTACTCGCAGAATTTGAAACTTCAAAAGATAGTTACTATTGTTTAAAGAAATATCAAAGAAGTGATCCGCGGACGCTATTTCTGCAAGGCATATTGGCAAATTGGTGATTTCTTGTTCTGCTCTCTGACTGATTTCCTAGTTTTATAGGATGAAAATGATTATCCGGTGATAGCACCGTTGCCATCCTACGGCCGAGGAAGGGATACAGACGGCGGTAGATTCATTAGTCTTATTTTTGGAACCAACCTCACTGATGTTGTCATTACAGGTACTCTAATGATGTCTCATTTTATGTCACTGTTAGCATTTCTATAACTCAAAACATTGTTAGTTTAAAATCTTAAGTCTGAATTCATAACGAAAATTAGAATATCTGTCGCTCATACTCTAAATTAACTCAGGTGAAAATGGAACCATTGATGGCCAAGGGCAGCTATGGTGGGATAAGTTCCACAACGGAGAACTAAAATTTACAAGGCCTTACCTGATAGAGATCATGTACTCTGATAATATTCAAATCTCCAGTCTTACTTTGGTTAATTCTCCTTCATGGAATGTCCATCCTGTATATTGCAGGTAAAATTAATCTTGATTTCCAATAGTTCAATTTATTTACTTCTAATTCAATAATAACTGAGGCAAAAAGCTCAATTTCTTGGTGAAATGCAGCAACATTATCATTCAAGGCATCACTATCCTTGCACCAGTCAGATCTCCAAATACTGATGGAATTAACCCTGGTAATCTCCGTTAGTGTTAAAGTATGATGATGATGATATGAAATGAATTTAAATGAAGAAGTCAAAATTCATATAGCCCACCCCAACTTATATGTTAATGTTTTAATTTGTTTGAGTGATATTAATATTCATGGGCTAAGCTGTTTCAGATTACTAATCTCACTTTTTATGTACGGGGTTACATGTAGGTATCTTTTAGCTGACATAATAGTATAAAATTCTTTCATATCATCAGTGTATAAATGGTTAAAACTCTCAATTATTTTTGCCACTGTGGTCTTTTTATTAGCATGGAGTTTTTTAAAAATTAAACTGAATCTTACTTGCAGATTCTTGCATAAATACTAGAATAGAAGACTGTTACATTGTCTCCGGAGATGATTGTATTGCTGTTAAGAGCGGCTGGGATGAATATGGAATCGCCTTTGGGATGCCAACGAAGCAGCTCGCTATAAGGCGAATCACCTGCATTTCTCCAACCAGCGCAACAATTGCATTAGGCAGTGAGATGTCCGGAGGAATTCAAGATGTAAGAGCAGAGGACATAGTAGCAATCAATACAGAATCAGCAGTTCGAATCAAAACAGCAGTAGGAAGAGGCGGATACGTGAAGGATATATATGTTAAAGGTGTGACCATGAAAACAATGAAATACGTATTCTGGATGACGGGAGATTATGGTTCTCACCCGGATAACAACTACGATCCAAATGCCATACCTGTGATTGAAAACATCAATTACCGCGATATGGTTGCTGAGAATGTGACCATTGCTGCCAAGCTTGCAGGAATTTCTGGTGATCCATTTACAGGAATCTGCATATCAAATGTCACAATAGAGATGGCGCCAAAAGCAAAGAAACTTTTTTGGAATTGTACAGATATCTCCGGGATTTCAAGTGGTGTGGTACCTCAGCCTTGTGATTTGTTGCCAGATCAAGGAACGGAGTACGCTTCACCCTGTAATTTTCCGACAGAGAGCTTACCAATTGATGATATGGAAATTCAGACGTGTTCCTGCAGGAAGAAAATATATTACTAATACATCAATGTAATAAGAATATCTTCAGAAGGAAGACCATATCATAATCAGATAAATTGTTCTGTTGCTTCATACCCCCTGAAACTGTCCATGAATATACACTGGCAATTCCCGTTCCACTTTGTGGACGAGACATGCTAATATCTGTAACTGTTACATATATTGTGGATGCCAATGAATCATTGCACCCAAAATTCCAAGATAAAGTATAACAAAAAGATTGTTGGCGTAACAAAGCTGCTCTTTAGTGTTTTACAAGCATTCCTAGTCCAAAATGTGTTAAACTGAATAGTCGTTAAAACAATTTAATAGAATGAAAATAAGCATGTTTTACATCTCATATCACTAGGAGGAACGCTTTATCTCCTCAACCAAGATATCAGTTTGATTCAGCTTTCTCCTCAACATAACTTACAGAATGCATTAAAGGAAGAAAAATATGTCCTACATATGATACAGAATCCAGGACAATTCATCATATATTTTGTTCAACAAAGTCCGGATAAAACTTCACGGACTCCCTCCAAATCAGTTCCTTGATCTTTTCTTCAGTGATTGAGGGCTCCTCGAAATCAAAACTGAAAGGCCTGGGACAAATCGGCTCATCGTTGAGGTCGTGAAGAGATGACAAAAATGGGTGACAAAGAGCCTCATCGACTGCACATAGAGAAAAAAAATCGAACACAAATGAGGTAAACATGATGAACTGAAAAGGAAAACATATCATGCAAAGGCTGAGGTCAGAATTTTTGGTGCTTTGCCTGTAATCCGTTGGGTTGGGTCAAAGACGAGCATCTTTTCAAGCAAATCAACAGCCAAAGGAGACATGCTAGGAAATCTTGCAGAAAATTGTTGCTTAGGATATTGAGGAAGCTGTCGGACATATCTTCGGGCAGTATCACTTCTCAGAAATTGAAGCCTCGCATCATCAGGAGAACCTAGTAGCTTCAGGACAGAAGAAACACAGTTGAAGCTGGGAAAGATAAACTGATCAAACTGCTTCAGAAAATACAAATCCCATTTATACTGAAAAGCCATTTTTAGTCGGACCTTTTCTTGAACTTGTGGTGATAATATAAATGATTTACTTATTCAATGAGCATTTGAAAGTATTGTCTGCATGGAATTACAGCATAGGCGCTGGCTATGGCACTGGAAATCACTCTCAACTCCAAACTTAGTTTCAATTAAGGAGGGGCAAAGAGGATGTTCGTTCAGGTTAAATCTTCTAATAACTTTCAATGAAGGTAGAATGTCACTGGATCAATTTTTTTAAGCTTCCAAATGATTCATTTTAGTAAGGTTCTTGCTAAAGGATCTTGGAAATATATTGCAAACCAAAGAAAGAGTTTGATGTGACTTTTTACCTCAGTAATGAGTCTCAGCTGCTGCACATAATCTCTTCCAGGAAACAAAGGTTCTCTTGTCGCTATTTCAGCAAGAATACAACCAACAGACCAAACATCAATTGCTCCAGTGTATTCTGAACAGTTGAGGAGCAATTCAGGTGCACGATACCAGCGAGTGACAACATACTCAGTCATGAAATCTGTCTCAGAAGTTGTCCTCGCCAATCCAAAGTCTCCAATCTTGAGGTCACAATTTGCATTTAGGAACAAATTGCTTGGCTTAAGATCACGATGTAAGACATTTGCTGAGTGTACATATTTCAATCCACGTAATAGCTGATACATGAAGTACTGCAAAATTAAGTCAAATGTTATCCAACTATTAGAACTCAGATAAGGTAACAGCCATGTGCAAGAGTAACTTTAGGAAAGAATGCAGTATATTTGAACGTTCCCAGTGAAAGCACAACCAACCTCTAGGATTTCCTCCATGCTATTAAAAGAAAATACTGAATAATAGTCCAGCTTGGCATGCCAGAATAAAGCTGGCATCCCAACAACAGGATAGATAACATTGTCAGCAGAACGAAAGAGATTGTTATGACTGAGCAACCAAGTCACTAACGCCTTTTGAATCTACTGTAGGAACTTATGCACATTTAAAAGCTTTCTAAAAATCATTACTCGTAGCTGACATCTTCAAGTATCTGCTGACTAATAATCCCATCCATATTTGGTTTTTACAGCATAGAACCACAGTGTAACAACTTGATGTAGCCATAGTATAAGAACAGATGGGGTAAAATAGTAGCTTATACTAGATAAGAGAAACAAGAAAGAAGAGAAAGGAATTCTTCAACTTATCCATGCCACATTACAGAATGGCCAACAATTCTGCATTAATTAACCAAATAGTTAAGGTAGCTGCTCACCCTCTACTTAGACAAATTTCCCTAAACAGAACAATAAACACATAATAACGTAGGATTTTCTCTCCATCATTTTTTGATCTCATCCAAGTTGATTAACTAGGAAATGGTGTTACAAGAGCAGCTTTTATAGACTACCTGAAGTAATATATGTGGGAGCTTGTTTCTAAATCCTACAACACGCTTTCTGACAAATCAACTATAACTTCATGTCAACCATTTATAGAATCAAAGTAGAACATATAGTAAGCATTTTTACACAAACCATAAATATCTTATAACAGAATTCTCAAGGAAGAAAAGAACCTGGCAGTGATCATTTGTCAAAGGCTGTTCAGATCGAATAATCTGATGAAGATCAGTATCCATTAATTCATAAACTATGTACACGTCATTGAAGGCCTCTTTCTTTGGCGGTCTTATGAGGTCCTTGATTGCGATAATCTGAATATTTAACAAAATATTGAAATTACACAGCAATGAAGCAATCCAGCAAATTCAGTCACATACTAATCACCAGATAGGAGCACAATATACTTACATTTTCATGATCCATGTGCCGAAGTAGCTTAATTTCTCTCAATGTCCTCTTCGCATCAATTCTATTATCAAACGCATTTCCTATTTTCTTAATCGCAACTTCCTCACGCGTCTCTGTATTTATAGCAGCACTAACAAACAGCAGAACATAACAAACAATTACTCCATAAGCAAAAAGAATCATTACGAAGAGATTTATGCTCTTTTATCACATATTAATACTACGAATCACATAAACAGCATATCCAAAACAACAGTAACTAAATAAAATTATTTCTTCTCAAACAATTTAAACACTTTCACCGGAAACCTACCATACAAGGCCATAAGCTCCGCGGCCGATTGGACGAATTGGAGGAATATACTTGCTGGAGACTTCAAATAAGTTGCCGTAAACATTGTAACGTACGTATTGACCACCGTGTATGAGAATTCCTCTGATGTCACGACTGCCGGTGTTTGAAGCTCCGCCGGTTTGATTAGCCATGATGACGACGGCGCCGCGGTAAATAATACTGGTAGTGCAAAGGAACTGGTAGAGGAAGTCGCCGGATACTGACGGCGTTCGACGGAGGCTCGTCGGCGATTTGTGGTGGTTTAAATATAGTTTTCGAATTTATATGCCATTGGACACGGCATTGAAATTTGAAAAAATGCGTGAAGTAAATAGATTGGACTAAACCTCAGTCTCCAGCATACGGGGAAATACGAAAATAAAAATATTAGAGAAATTATTTTTATAGTTAATTGATAAAAATAAGTAAAAAATTTACAAATCGCATAGTATAGATAACTAATTTTAATATATCTTCACTGTTTATAAAATTACAAAAATTCCTTAAAGAGTTTATCGGGATACACTGATTCATTATATACCGATTCACAAGTATCGGGATATATATGACTATGAATTGCCTATGTGTAAAAAATATGAATCAGGTATATTTAAAAACACATGACTATGAATCACCTATGTGTAAAAAGATATGAATCAGGTGTATAAAAAAAATGCATGACTATGAATTACCTATGTGTAAAAGATATGAATCATGTGTATTTAAATACACATGATTATGAATCACCTATGTGTAAAGGATATGAATCAGCTATATTTAAATACACATGACTTTGAATTACCTATGTGTAAAAAATATAAATCGTGTGTATAAAAAAACACATGAGTATGAATTACCTATGTGTAAAAGATGTGAATCGGGTATATTTAAATATGCATAACTATGAATCACTTATGCTTCAAACCAACAATCTGTACACCCAATTATCCAAAGAACCCAAATTTAACAAAAAGAATCGGGTGTATAAAAAAAGCGCATGAGTATGAATCACTTATGTGTAAAAAATATAAATCATGTGTATTTTTAAATACACATAACTATAAATCACCAATGTGTAAAAGATGTAAATCGGGTATATTTAAATTAAATACACATGATTATGAATCACCTATGCTTCAAACCAACAATCTGTACACCCAATTATCCAAAGAACCTAAATTTAACAAAAAACCCTAAAATTCCAACGAAGTAAAACCCTAAATAAAGTAAAAAATGCAAAATTTCACAAAAAAAACAGGAAGCAGAGGAAGCGAGAAGGAGAGAAGAGGAAGAAGCAACAAAAACAGGAAGTAGAGAAAGCGAGGAGGACAGAAGAGGAAGAAGCAGCAAAAACATGAAGTAGAGAAAGTGAGGAGGAGAGAAGAGGAAGAAGCAGCAAGATAGCAACAGGAGCGAAGTGAAAAGAGGGATTTTAGAAAATTTTAAAATGGGTAGGGAATATTTGAGAATATTGAAAAATAAGTCGTGTAATTTGATAAATTTTTCTAAAAATAAACTTAAATAAAAAAAAATTTCTTGCGAATTTTATAATTTAACTATTTATTATTTTGTATTTATACATATGTGATATTGAATTAGTCAAATATATATTCTCGATTAACAATAAACATGTGCAGGTATGTAAAGAGACGATGCTTGAAATTACCCTATACGATAATATAAGAATGAGAGTTTAAATATGCAAAGAGAAACAATGAATATTTATATGAAACTCTAAAATAAAAAATAATGCATATTTTTTTATTATTAACTCTTATTTTTGTTATCATAATAATAATTAGTACTCCTAGCACTTTTGTTTTCTTCTTAAATAATTTGACAATTCTTTTCTATTTTCCTCAAATAATGATTTTTTTTTTAGAAAAAAGATTCTCATAGAAATAATTTGATTTCATTTTTTAATTTAATTTTTGATGACTTATTTTTAAATTACAAGTTTCAAAAGGAGAAATTAGTTGCGAGTATTTTTATTACATTAAAACTGATATTTGTTAGAATGGAAATGTGATAGACAAAATAATCCCATGGATTGATTATTTCATTAAATTAGTTATTTCATCATACATATAAAATAATTTATTTTATTATTATAATATGAACAAATAATCAGATAAACAATCTCTAGACTAATTAATACCTATGACCCAAATACAGAACAAAATAATCATATATTTTATTTCAAAATTCGTATTCCTTATTCCTCCTATCTAACGAGCCTTCGATAATTAAGATTTTCCACTAACTCTATAGAAAAATATGCTTTAAGTCCATGAAATTTATTTAAATGATCATCTTGTTTTTTTTTTCTTCTTTCTTGAGGAATAATAATAATAATAATAATAATAATATATAACCTTTTAAAAAATAAAATCTTTCAACATCCAAAACCTAATACGTGATAGAAAAAAAGAGTTTACCTAGATATTGATATTTTTTTCTCCAAAAAATTAATAAATTAGATAAAGTAGTTGAAAATGAAGAATAAGTCATAGGTCAACTTGTTGAAAGTCCTCTATACCAATGACCAACTTTTACGTATAATATTTCCACCTACTTTTGGTTTTCTCAAAAGGGTCAAGTCTTGATGATTGTCTTCAAGTGTAGAATCAACGATAATTTTTCTTAATCAGAGAGTTCGAGTTAAAATTGTTTGGAAGCATCATATTTCAATATAGTATTTCCCTATAAGAGTTTCGAATTTAGTTGAATTTTAATAAAAATATCTAAAATGGAGTTAGAAATAAATAAAAGCTTGCTAGTAGGTAATATTCTTGCGAGCAACTAACAAATGAAAAAGTAAACCAAAAGATATAAGTTTCTTATATTCTTAATTATAAGTATTTGAATTTGAGTCTTGAAATGGAATCATCTTTAATATAGAGTGATTTACCTTTAAAGTGAAACTTTTCGACACAAATCAATTTTTTTTCTATATGCTCATCATGAGAGTCTAAAGCCACCTAAGGGTCTTTAGATTGCGATATATATTCTAAAACGAAATTATTTCTATTACTAAATGGTAAATCGCTCTTTATCAAAGATGATTCCTACAAAATGGCCATTAGCTTGGAACAATAACTACAAAATGGCCCAAACTACTACTACTCTAAGGCCCAAAAGAAAAAAATATGGCTAAATTATATAAAGGAAATTTTACCAAAATACACAATAATTTCAAATATTCCCTACCAAATTTATAAATTACCAAAATCTCTTTTTCTCAATTTTATCGGTCTACGCTGATACACTTCCCTCAACTTACACCATATCTCGTTTTTTTCTCCTAAATTCAAGGCTTCCAACTTCCCTCAACTTCTCTACAGTTTCAATCTCTATCTACGGTTTCAAATTTCAAAAACAAGAACAAGGTAGGTCTTCTTCCTCTTTCAAAAATTGATTACTATTAGCCATTTTTTTTCAACTGAAGATTTTGAACTTGAGTTTGTCTCCTTTATGACCTCAGTCTCTTCTGGCAAATTGTCTTCAATGGCATCGCCTTGAGGATTGTTGACAGCCTCGACAGTTGGATCTAAATGCTTTAGTTGAAGGTTATCATTGTTGTGAACTTCTTGTGTAAGACCATTGTTAAATGTTGGTTGAGCATCCATGAGAATAGTTGAATGATACTAAAGAAAAAAAAAAGGGAAAAAAATTATTGGTAAAGAAAATAAACTTTTCGATATACGGAAAAGTACAAAAAAAATTGCTCAAATTTGAATTTGCAATTAATTGGATTGTTTGTCATTTTTAGAATTAAAATTGAATTAATTATAAAAAGTAAACAATACATTAAATGGGGAAATGATTGAACTGACACCTAAAAAATAGGCGTCAATTATGCAATGATGGGTTGACCTGCCTATTTATCAAAAAAGAGGTGAGAGAAACTAAAAAGATGTGATTTTAGTAATTAATTTAAATGGTAGAGAATGTTGGAAATTATGATAAAATAAGTTGTGTATTTATATAATTTTTTCAAAAATTATTAGAGTAGACCAGCCTGAAATTTAGTCCAAATCAAAGTGGACCTATCTTATTCCTACTTGAAAAAATTACGTGGAGCAGAAAACATCAAATGTAGCGATAAGCGTAGTTAATATTTAAAATAATTATGGCTCGCAATTGGGTTTAAATTAGATAGGTAAATACAATCTAAAACAAATTTGTAAATGTAAGCGAATTTAGGGGCGTCTCTTTGAAAGCCAACTTGTATAAATTATTAAAATACAATGAGATGCACAAACAAAAATTGGCATTTCAAGAGGAACCATAGCTATGGAAAGTAATTAGTCAAACTATAGTTGAGGAAACTCTATTATGTTTCAGTAAGCTATTAATGAAATTTTCTCTTCCTAGTTTATACTAAATAGGGATGATTTCAAATATATAATAAAGTAATTCGTTTATAATAAATATAGTATGTTTTATTTACATAAAAAAAAACAGTCAAAAATCATAGAAAGTATATATACGTTGATTATGTATTACGATACACTCAAAAATCTGAATATAATTTATTTATGTATGAGTTATACATTGACCATACATTACTATACACTCAATAAGTTAAAATGTAGCTTAAGTATACACAAAGTATGTATTGACTATGCATGAAGTATATACTGATTGTTCAATCTCGACCAACTCAAAATACAACAAATACCAATTGGTAAGTTAATCATACAAAAACAAAGTGAATGTTGGATATACACATGCATAACAACTATAAAACACCCTCGATCATGTCCTCGAAGACAACCACTGATACTGGTGGAGATTGGAAGGATCCAAGAACATTCAATGCTCACCCCTACTTTCTGTATCTGTTTCGTGATGCAAGTCCTAGCATAAATCAGCAACGTTGATTCCTCATGTTGTAGCTATCATATTCGAAGACAACTCTAATACTTTTAGATGAATTAAAGGATAAATGAAGCATTTCTCATAAATCAAACTCAATGTTATTTCCCTCTCTATAAATTTTGAGAATATGTCCAAATAAACACTTTTAATTAACATTCTTTCATTTCACTCAAACTCAATGTTATTTTCTTCTCTATAAATTTTGTGAATATGTCCAAAGAAAAACTTTTAATTAACATTCTTTAATTTCACTCCCTAATCTATCTCACAACTCAATCAATAACAAACCTCCCCAAAAAATTCAAAAAAACAAAAAAAACAAAAAAATAAATCAATACTTCAATCATCATAAAGAAGAAGGAAAAGAAGATAAAATTTGTCCCATATTGTTTGATGTACTTGGATCTATAATCTCATGATCCCCACCAATTGATCCATTTTCTTGATCCCAAAATAGATAACTTGGACAACATTGTTGTGTGTCCACTTGACTACTCCATTCATTCAACTCATTATTATTTTCTTGTCCTTCCACCATTATGTTATTGTTATTGTTATTATTACTACGAGGTACTTCCATTGGTGGTACCATACTTTCGACCAATGGTGGCAGATAATTTGAATCCATCCCTATCGCGTACGATGATGTCTGTACTTGAATCTGTTGTTGTTGTTGATCGATTTGCCAGCACAACTCTGAGTTCAATATCGATGTTTCTTGAAATAACGAGGCATTGTTAGTAGTGTTTCGATTCGTGGCATCGTTAATAACAATATTTGTCATAGTGTCTAGTGAACCACCATCAAAAAAGAACAATTGGTTTGGAGAGTTATTGAATAGGGTTGAATCTTGGAGGAGTACTTGAGATTTTGTTCCAAGATCTTGAGTGAAAAATATATCTTGTTGGCTTGTAATTGTGTTATAATTTGCCAATTGGGATCTTTGATGTTGTTGTTGGTGATGATGATCAGTAATAGAAGAAGTGTTTGTTGATGGCTTCGAAGGCTTTTTTAACTTCTTTTTTATCCACGAGTTCCAGTAATTTTTAATTTCGTTATCTGTTCTTCCAGGTAAATGACTTGCTATATGTGCCCACCTACAATTTTTACATATATAGGAAATGTTAGTAAATAAGTAGAACATTTATTTGAGAGATAAAATAATTATTTTCTAAAATTTAACCTCTATATATTGAAAGAACTTTTATAATACCAGATTCGATAAAAATAGTTATAGGAAGGTAACATGTGTTATGTATTTGTGTAAATATCAAGTGCGAGTGAATTTTTATCATTACAATATCCATAAGAACTGCAATTAGTGACATAAAAAAAGACAGTTTACGAAGTATAATATTTTAAAATAAATTAATACAATAAAAACTATTTCATTTTTAATACCAAAATAAATTATTAAAAAATTTTTTCGTTTCATTTTATGTGATCCTTACAATTCAATATATATTTTTTTAGAATAAAATATAGTACAAAAGCAAGAAAAACTATTTAGTTAATTGATTATAATCAACTGAAAACTTTTGATGTTGCCTTTTTAATTTAATGTCCTTTTCTAGAAACTGCTTTGATAATGAAATAAATTTGAGTGCATTTTTTGTGTGCTCATATGCACATAATTTAATATAGTAAATTAATATATTATAAGAGTCTTGCTTTCAAAGTGAAACATAATTTAGAAATAGAAAGGTGGAAATGAAATATGTAGATACTTAAGTTTCACTACTTCACACAAATTCTACGTACGATAATCATAAATTCAGTAAAATTTCATAAAGTGAAATTTGAAAAAATTAGAATATATTTATGTAAATTTTACTGTTATCAAAGGAGTAATTTAGAGAAAAACACAAAAGACAACTAATAACAAAGTAGGATAGAGCATATATATAAAAGAAACCATAACAATAATTAAGGTGCATGTGATAGAGCATATATATGAAAGGAACCATTACAATAAGGTGTATGTGGTAGAGCATATATATGAAAAGAACAACAACAATAAGGTGCATGTGGTCACATAAACGTAGTGAACCAATGATAATATCAGATATGAAAATCCAAAAACTATGTGATAACATGAATTTGCTAGTACTGCGATGATCGACACCCCGCCAAAATATCGATAGAAAACTTATAGTATTTGAATTGTGTAATGTACAATATAATATTATATTATATATGAAACGACTAAAGAAAATTTAACTAGATAGATAGAATAAGAAAATTTGAAGGAAAAAAAGGTTTAAAATGCAATGAAAATAGGACTTTTTTAATAGTAAGAAATTAAAATAAATAAATAAACCTGTTGCCTACAGCTCCATGGAGACTGATAATCAATTTTTCTTCTTCTGGGGTAAATCTTCCTCTTCTAATATCAGGCCTCAAATAATTGATCCATCTTAAACGACAACTTTTTCCACATCTTTGAAGCCCTACAATTAATAGACCCAAAATAACGTTGATTAATCAACTACGTCTCAATCTCAAAAAGGATCCGAGACCCATATATAACACAAAACAACAACAACAATGTACGTAAAGATGACATATAAATGATCAATCAAGTGAAATGAGAATTATAATCACTACATCAATTATTTAACACAATTTTTAAATTATGCATGTCTTCTGTGCAATGCACACTACTAATATTCTTTTTCACTCACACATATGCTCCAAATTAAACCAGACATATCAAATATGTATATGTAACAGATGACGATGAACGTCCTATCTTGACTACTGAACGTAAAGAAGAATTAGAGTAAATGAAAGAGGAAAAAAGAGAGACCAGCTTTCTCAGGGACTTCACTCCAACATCCATAGCCATGAGAAGTAATATATCTGATGAGTTTTTCATCTTCTTCTGGGGACCAAAGTCCTCTTTTTACCTTTTGTTGATTACAACATGAATGATGCCCCATATATCCCTTAATCTTCTTTCTTTCTATGAACAATTAGTAAGAAAAAATAAAAAAACAAAGTGATTAATTAATTAGTGTGTTTATGTTGCTACTTCATTTGCTATAAATACTCCATAAAAAAATGATCATCTTACAAAGAGTGCCGACATGTATCACTATTCAATTTGGCCCCATGTAGAGTACTAGTTTCCATCTAACCCTAAAATGACGTTCCATCAACTTTTCATTATTTTTTTTCGCTCGGTATCTGGTATTCACATTAGAGCTATGATTAAACTCATCCCACCCTATACAACCCTGTTATAAACCCCGCGCTCCCAAAATGAATTTTTTTTTAACTCGAAACGTCTGATTAAGGATAATTCAACAGTCGTAGTCGCAGTCTCAATACCTACTGCACCATAACTCGAGTTGGTATCAACTACTTTGTATGTTACGTCATCTTTTGTATCAAAAAGTCATTCAATTAATTAGTCCATTATTACGTCTTGTTAATTCTATCTACGTAGACATGAATATTGCGTATTTAGTAACAAACTCATTTTTTTTTTCAACGTACTTAATTCAAACCATGCCGCCTTATTCGGTCGAGTACTCTTTATTACCTATCTTTTTCGTCTTCATTTTTTTTTATAGGACACGTCACGTACGTAAGTTGTGACATCAAATTATGTGAAAGAAAAAGAAAAAAGAAAAAAAAATGGGTAATGAAAATTTTACAAAATTTAGTAGTCTACGTCACTTGTTGTACTTTTAAGTTTTAGAGTTTAAGTAATATTCAGACTGACGATAGATGATGATATAAAGAATTTTTATTTTATCAAGTTACTTTCATGATCTGTTGTAGTGTATAACTTGTTTTATTTTTAAGATTATGAATTATGTTGGATTATATTGGTATGTAGCGCCATCTTTAGAAATAGGTTTTAGAATGCGCTATTTTAAATTTAGTTGGGTTTTAATATGAGATCAAATACTAGATAGGAAATTAAAAGATGATATATAGTGTTAAGCTTAATCACTCCTCTTATATATATCTTTGTTAATAAAAATGATATTTTGTTACAATTTTTGCGATGTAGTTTAATTCAGAGAATAAGTAAAATAAACGTTTTCTATGTAAAATTTTCTCGTTTTTTAGAAACAGATTCTCGAGAAGAGTAAGGTTTGTGTACACTCTACGTACTAATTCATCACCTATAAAATTACACTGAATATGTTGTTGTATAATGGTGTCCTCGTTTGCTCCAAACAAACTAAAAAAAGTCATAGATAGTGAGGTTTCTTTTTTCTTTTTTAAGGGATCGTTTGGTTGGGAGTAAGTTATTATGAGATTAACTTATTCCATCACTAAGATATAAATGGTGGGATAAATAATTCCATAATTATGATCTAATACCTTCAACCAAACGAATGATTAAATAATCCTACATTTTATCGTGAAATTACCATATCTTATACCTCACGTCAAACAAATAAAGTATTACTACAGAGAACGAGTTGAAAATTTTCAAAGCATACATTATCACAATTCTAGTTTTTGAGTGTGTACGAGGACGTAAAATTTAATTCAAACATGATTATATTAAGAATCTTGTAAATCAAATTAAACCACCATTAAATCATCACATTGCTTGATTTACAAACTAGAATTTGGAAGAAAATAAAATAATTTAGCATGATTGACGTCATGTGATTTTATTTGTTACAAATTTACTAGTACGTTAATTTCTTGATTAGACTCGTATACTGTTCTGATTATTATTATTATTATTATTATTATTTTATTTATGGTACATTCATTTTCTGCTAATATAATTATATATGTCAGACTATTAATTGCTTCCTCTAAAAGGCAATTATATTCCTGCTTTATTTCATTTAGCCGCCATCACACATGTTTTTAAATACGAAAATAGTTTAGCAATAATTATATATTTTTTAACGAGTCGTGATGAGTTGATTGAAATTTCTTTATCCTTAATTAAAAATCTCGAGTTTGAGCCTCTGAAAATAAAAAAAAATGATATTTGAAGTGCCCGCTCTTAAAAATAAACCCTGAAATACACGAATTCAAATTTAATCTAGCTTCAATACAAGTATCAGAAATATTGGAAACCAAAATAAAATTCTTTATTCTTCCATCTATATAAGTACATATCAAGCTATCTAAAAATAATTCTTTATTTTTTATATATTATAATATTTATATATGATAAAAATATTTTTTTATGTATATATAATATATGCCAAACCCCCTTCGATTAGTTCATGTGACTACTTCTTAAAATTTTGAACCCCTTTAAAGATAATTTTGGCTCCGACACGCACTGTGCGTCTTCTTTAAAATGTATTTATGAAAAATGAAATAAATTACTTACAACTATAATTAAACTCCATAGATAATTGTACAATATGTAAAGCCTTACATATCTAACAACAAGAATATTCCAGATTTCTTTTATATCAGTACGAATCAACAATAAATAAATAAAAACTTTTATTGTATATCAATATATTTCATTATAATAAGATAAAATATATTCATGGGGTTTAACTTTTGAGACGAGGATTTTTCGGAAACAACCTCTCTATCTTTATAAGGTAGTAATAAGATCTGCGTACATTTTACCTTCCTCAGACCCCACTCGAGCCAGTCTCAAACAACTACTATCTATGGCTAGGCAAAACATATTAATTATTTTAGTGTTCAGTTGTAATTAAGGTGAACTAGCTTGGCAACTCTTATTATTAAAAAAAATAGGAAAAACGTTTTAATGTTTTTCATTAATTAAAAATAAATAAATAATAATCTCCAATTCTTAGTGATGGGAATTTGCCAACTTAATAATTAAAACTGGATAACTTTAGTTACATTCTTGTGTTTCAATCAAGAAAAAAATAAGCAATTTTGTCTATTATTTCGGCTTTACAATTTTTGCATTTTTTATATTTTTTTCCATACCTACACCTCTAGGAATTGAAAATAATTATTTGTGTACAAACTCATTAATTTTTATGTTGTTTAAGGTTTGTTAAGTTACGAGAAAAGCATTTTCTATTCGGAATTTTTTCAATCACAAAAATTATTGATATTCATACCATCATATCATACAATAATAGATTTTTGAATTATTATGGGACGTAAGTCGTAATAACAAGAACGACTTCCATACCCAGAATCTTGAATTTTTTACCCCATTTAACAATCTTGTTTTTTTAAGTGGCTGTTATTGCCCGTCAGACATAATTAATTAATTTTGATTATAAATAAGAATTCAATCATTTTAATACAATAAATCTGCTCAATTAATCACAAATTTTGCCTCATACAGGGAAAAAAGTTACTTGTATCAACACGTTACATTGTTTCATTATTGTATGTATCTAACTTTTTGAAATATTCGAACAGACAAAACTAACTTATCCTCAATTACGATAAAAATTTACGTCTGATGAACAATAAAAAATATTTTTTTAATAAGAGGAGCTAAAAATTCATGCCCTTTTTCTTGAATATTACACTGTACTAAATTTGGACAAAATTCTTTCAAATCAAATATCCTTGTTTGTTCTAGTGTAACCAAAAGAATAGACAATATAAAGATCCTTAGTAGACCATGACAAACTTTATAATTAATCAAAGGTTCCTTTAATTAATTAATCACTTTACAGCTTCAAGAATGTCATTAATAAACAATAATTTTTAATTAGTAATAATGTAATCATCAAGAATCTTAAACTTTCTTAATCTTTGATAATTAAACTGTCGGCAATTGAGGATTCACTTAGAATGTATTGTAATAATTTAATATTCATATACATGGATATTGACATGTTTTGCATGTGGAAATACACAAAAGAATTAATTTTTTTTAAATTTAATTATTTATTTAATATTAAAAAATTATATTTAATAATAAGGCAAACATAATGATGATTATGAAAAGGAGAGGATCTGTTGGTGTGATGCTAATCATTCACCATATTTGATGTGAATGATATTTGCTTATTAGGAAGCTGAATTTGAAAGTAATATGCAAATCATTTGAAAAAAGACACTTATTAGAAGAAAGTAAATAAATGGGAGAATGATTATTCTTAGCTTTAAGGGGGGGCAAGGAGTTTAGGGGGGTGGGGGTGGAGGGGGTATGGGGTCTACCAAGTGATTAAGAAAGTAATTAGTGAGAAAAGACATATTTGGCTTTAAAAGGAAAAATTATTTAATCAGAACCTTTTTAATAAATAATTATTGATTTTAGTGATACTTTTTACTTATTATCATTAGTAATATGTAACAATACTATGATAAATCTACATTTTGTATTAAAAGTGAATTATGCATTCAATAACTTGTATTAAATGTGTTTTATAAATAGTTCTATGTAATATGAATTAAATTTGTAACCATAAATGTTTTAAAAGTGTTCAGTGAAAATAAATAGTTCTCTGTAATATGAATTAAATCTATATTATAAATGTATTAAAAGTGTTCAGTGAAAATAAATTGTTATTGCTATAAATGATAAATATTTTCTTAATCTGGTATATCTATGTAAGTTTCCCCCTTTAAAACCTATGGTTGGTTTAAGTTAAGAATTTGGGTTAACTTGTAAAAGTTAAAACCAAGCCTAACTCAAAATATAGTTGATTTTTATTCTAGTATCAAACCAAGTCAAATCAAACAACTACTCAAATATTTTTTTTTTCTCAAATTAACTTAATTTGTAAATTTGTGTAATTTTCGATTCGATTTTATTGGTCGCTAACCTTAAATGCTTACTAGAACTGGACTTGTGGTCTAAACATATCAATTGATCAACAAACTCAAGGACAAATCAAGAGGGGTCATCCAAAAAGGATATCTAGTTCCTGAGGTTCTAGAAAGTAATAAATAAAAGTATGCGTACATACAAACTAATCAAACGAATGAAATAAAAGAATATTTATCAGACGATTAATCAATTAAATAAGAATATAAATCGAATGAAATCACTTTATTTCATTAATAACTATCTAATCAGAATGAATAAAACGTGAAGAGTTTTTACGATCCTTCTACTATTACTTTTCATGAATGCTTTTATTACATATAGTTATTATAGACAATCTAACAATAACAATAACAACATATTCAATGGAATCCCACAAGTGAGGTCTTGAAAGGGTAAAATGTTAGCAAACCTCACCACTACCTCATAGAGATAGAGAGTTTGTTTCTGGAAGACCCTCGTCTAAAAAATATCAAACCCCAAAAACAGAAGATACTAGATATGAAGAAAAAAAATCAACTAAAGTGGAAAGCCAGTAATAATATACAAATACAATAAATATAACAAATATAAACCGGACACCTCCAAACATTATATTATATTATATAGAATTAAGTTAACCTCTAAGTTAATAACTCATGGATGGAATGTCTCTACCACAAGTTCTTTCACAAAAATGTGGTCCTCATGATACTTGCCTTACTGCTTTTAACAGTAATCTTTTAACTTTGATGTTTTATGATTTAATTAAGTAGGTAATTAGAGAGGGAACATAATTAGTCAATTTCATCATATCCATGTCAATTTTAAAATCTTTTCCAAGGCCTTTATTTACCATCATTGGAAGTTTAATCTCTCTCTGGGCCTATTGCTCCTTTTTATGGACCCCCAATATTCCCTTCATCTCAAGCCTACTCTTAATTTTTTATTTATTTATTAATCAAGTGTCTAATTTAAAAATTAATTAACAAAATAATATATATATATATATATATATAGGGTTACATCTAGATGGTGTTACGTACGATCATTTTGTACTTCAAAAATTATTTTTTTCACAACAAGCTAGCTCCTCAAATTTATCGTAGCGTATAGTGTGTGTATATATATGTATGTATGTATATGAGTGTCGATTGTAATATACACTTACAACTATCTGAGTGTATATATATGTGTGTGTATGTAAATTAGTGTCGATTATAATATACACTTAGGAATGTCGTAATACACATTTATTGGTTGTATCTTCATCATCACTAATATTTGATTGGATCTCTTCTTTTTTTTTATACCTTACCATGACAACAACTAGAATGAAAAAAAGGGGAATGTCAATGCATCCAGGAAAAAACGATTAATATTAATCAATAGATCTGGTAAAGCTCCAAACCATAGCGTACTTAGTTCTGGTGCCATAGAGACATATTTTTAGATCTTTTATTAAAAAATCTCCTTTGTTTTGTGTTATTTGTTGGAATAGATAATACATATATGATCGGATGCATATATAGTTAAGGACTGCTTGGAGATATTTGTATCCATGATTTTTGTCTGGATATTACAAGTGACTCGAAAAGTTAATCTATTGGATTTCACACGAATTGCCCTGTCTATCCTCAAGAAAGGAGTTTGGTTTCAATTCTCGTTTCAAACAAGAGGAATATGTCCTATTAATGTGTCTTGAATAATCCACATCTTAAAAATAGAAGTCGATGAGCACATTAAACTATTCATGTGATTAGAAGACGTTATAACCCAAACATAACAATATAATTATTCGAGGCATCACGCTCCACCACTTAGATAATAGTCCATCGAAAAGCTCGATTGTGTCGAAAGAGATCAAGAGAAACTCCATCCCTCTCCTTTCTTTCTTTTTCTGCCTCTCCCCGTTGCCACACGAAGGAACATGAGGACGTTCTATTTGTTGCGACTTAAGATAATAAGCTCATGAGTAATACTGTTGATTACCATTATGTCTTATTTTACAAGATTTAAAAAAAAAAAGGGGAAATTAATTTTAGGTGGACATGGTGATTAATTATTACTTTCAAGACTTTGATATATAGAAGAAATTTCCATTTTAAGTCTTTTCTTTCACCAAAAGGCAAAAGCTGTTAATTATGTGCTTCATCTACAGAGAGCAAACAAACAAAAAATTGAGGCAAAACTATGGATTTTGTCTTCAAGGAAAAATACAACTCATTTTTTATTAGAGAAAGAAAAGAGGAAATGATAACAATGGTTGGTGAACTTTGAAATTGATGGTTTTATTTTATTAAAATAAATATTTCATTGATTCTCATGCTAACATTATTCTTCTTCAACCATCATTATATTGCCCATCTAAATAGTAACACATCGAGAATTTGGTAGTATTACTATGTTGGATAACGTCGACGATAACAAGATGTTCAGTATAATTTCATAAGTGAAATTTAA
Organism: Solanum aculeatissimum; assembly: GCA_038996855.1. Classification (NCBI taxonomy): domain Eukaryota; kingdom Viridiplantae; phylum Streptophyta; class Magnoliopsida; order Solanales; family Solanaceae; genus Solanum; species Solanum aculeatissimum. The sequence continues at coordinate 27,127 of JBCEWC010000552.1, read as the reverse complement.
CTTTCACATTGATAGAATGATATAGGCATTGAATGAGTCTAACTGGCTAAAAAAGGCACGATCAAATCTAAGACGAACATGATCATCATAAAACTTGAACGTTAAGAGTAATATTTAATAGAGAAAAATATTTTCCAAAAAAATATTTCTTCCAACCAAACACACCATGAGTAAATGTAAGTTAGAATAATCCCTCTTTTTCCTTTTTGAATTATCCAAAAACAACTCGATCTTTGAAGGGAAATAACTCACATCAAAATTATATATATATAATTACTCTCTTCATCCCAATTTATGACATATTTTAAATTTTAAGATCGGCCATACAATCTTTAAGGTTTTCCACAAATAATTTATATTTAAAAACTACATAAAAATACTATAAATCACAAAAATTAATAATTAAAACATTTAAAGGACATCCAAATAAATGAGGTCAAATATTTTTTTATTTGATGAAAAACTTTTATCGACCAACCAATTATATAACTCAACCCAAATTTCACATTCCAAACTACTAAAATAAGAAGCTAATTTTTTTTTATGACAAAGAAAACCGATAGCTACTACCCTTTGGCGCGCAGAGGGTAAATCCTCACTCTTATGCAATAACTCGCAAACCACATAGAAAAGGTAACCCACACTAGGCAAGCCCAGTGCGACGAGCTCAATCTAGAAGCAAACCCCTTACTTTCATTGGCAAGAAATTTTGAACTTGAGACCTCCAACATAAATTCCCCAAGCTCAAACCACCGGCCAAATCGAAGGGTAAGAAGCTAACTCAAATTTGATAAGAAATTTTTCTACTAGCTACACCACTTTCATCCACCTTATGTACTTCGAACAATCTATCATTTGAACGAAGACTACTTCACAACTCGCTACTAATAAGTAATAATCGAAAGATTTGCAACAAATTATATGATTACTCAACTAACAGATATCATCTCATAAAGGACTATGATTAAATTAACAAAGCACAACTTTATAAACAAAAGTCTGACTAATAAAAAAAATGTCATCATACCTAAAATCTTTCTATAAACTCTTGTCCTAAATGATATGTTGTATCTATCAAATGTATCTAAATCTATCAGTTTTTAACTACATTGGACAAGAAGATTCCAGTTCCATGGATCCTGCAGTCTCTTCAAGTTCAACAGTTATCAAGCTACTGAGAAGTAGAGGGTCTTGTTCTTCAATATTATTCACCTTCCTGTTTCACAGATCACAAGGAGTATAATTCAGTAATAGACAGCAGGGTAAACAAATATAGAACAGATATCCAAGAGGAAAAATTTGATATAATTGAGCTTAAATGAAGCCGCTAGGATTCGTATAAGCGGACCCCAAACACCCCAACTTGTTTGAGACTGCACGTAATTGTTGTTCTGTCAAGAGAAAAAATTATTTCATGCTTCACAAGAAAACATCTGATATGGGATGCAGCAGTTCTTTGTCTAACTTTAGAAAAATGCAGTGGAAAATCGCTCAAGGGAACCAGCAAAAAAGCAATATGTCCAGTCACCTGGTCTTTAGGATTCTTAAAGATACCAGGTGAGCCTAAGGTCAAAGGCAGTTCCAAAAAGGAGTTCAACCTTTCCCTAAATATGGAGTCAATGACTTTGAAGGGCCACCCTCATAGCAACTAATCAGTGAATTGCAACCCGCAAGACTTGAGAGTTAGTTGTGAAGTTCCAAAGCGAAAATTTTCTTTTCAGTGTAGTTACAAATCAAGATAGGGTGGAGTTGAAGGGGAGTTTTGGCATAACCAATAAAGTTGTTCCCATGTGACCAGGAGGTCACAGGTTCGTGCTGTGGAAATAGTCTTTTGTAGAAATGTAGGGTAAAACTGCGTAAAATAGACTTTGTGGTTTGGCTCTTCCCTGGACCCGTGCATAGTGGGAGCTAAGTGCACCATGCTGTCCTTTTTCCAAGACAGGGTGGTGTTATCAGAGATACTAAGAGAACAGTTTCACCATATGGAAGTTCCTGGCAGTGATTCAGATATTCAATACTCTCATTTCGTATATAATAATTAATGTAAAACGCCAGGAAGAACAAGAATCGATTAGATCTTCAAATGCATTCAGTAAAAGAACTCTAGCTCAATGTCAGGATGTTTACTGGGAGATAAGAGGCAAAGTCGGATACAAGATTCAAAGTTTATGGGTTCATAAATGCGACCTCAAGTTAATAGTACAATAATGATTGGGTTCAAAGTCAAAATTTCATAAATGCTATTGGGTTCACATGCACATGTAGTGGGCCTCTAGATCCATCCCTGGAAAGGCGTTGCCACAACCATTTAGGCAACCTTTTCCAGCTGGATTTAAGCTAATGAACAAATTATCCATAAGGCTAACAAAGAAAAAGTTCCACCCTGCTAAATCCCAAGATAAGACAGTGACAGCCTTCTCGCCCACCAAAGGGAAAAAAGATTGGTTTTATGTCGGTATGAGAGATGCCTATATTTTTAATACTAAAGTGCTGCACATTATGAGAATGTACTATATTGTCCATGCTTCGGGTGTTTCTATAGTATGATAGCTAACACTTTCAGAGTCTGGACATATCTAATAAATATTGGGAGGAAATCATAGTGTACTGTTGGACCACCCAAAAGGGAAAATCAAGGTGCTGGAATGAAGCAAAAATATGTGAATACAAGAGAGGATATAAATCATCTGAAAGTAAGACAAGTTATACTTTTAAATATATTGTACTAACTGAAAGAAGCATGATTTCAATTCATTGCCCAGAAAAGAGTTGAGAGCACCTACCCGCATGTCTTCTTATTGTGCCCTAGGCCCTTACACTTGCTGCACTGCATCTGACGTTTGACTATGTCAAAAGTGTCCATCTTTTTCATCTTTGGTCGCCCGGGTGGACGTTTTGTTGGTGGAGGAGTAACAACCATGACCATATGCTCCATATCCGGTTCACCTTTAATTGGTTTTTCCAGATGAGGTATTGGGTTAATTGATTCAGCATATGTTGCATGGTAACACTCAGTTGAGAAGTATCGGGAGCAAAGATCATAGGGACTCCTTCCTAAGTATTCAGAAACAGCAATAGCATGGCAACAAGGCAACCCATTAAGCTGCCACTCTTTGCAACTACAATCCCATTGATCAATATCAACCACTTCAATAGATTCACCACGAACTTCAAATGTGCTGCCATGTGAGGGTAATGGGTGAAGTGACCTTGCTCTTGATGTTTCACTTTGAAGTTTCTGTTCCGTCGAAGGTGTCAACATTGTAACCCACTGACTGGATTCAACACGCCTAGCATAAATCAATTCCATTACTTTTCCTCGTAACACATCTATCATTTGAGTTATTGGCAGCTCATTCACCTCTGCTACCCAATCATAGAAAAGCTGCCCAAAGTGGGATGTCAAGTGGCCATACCTTGCCCCACCAAAAAAGGCATTTGCCCAGTGTTCTGGCTCACTTCTAGTGACCCAATTGTAAACTTCAGGTGAGATGGCTTTTATATTCTCAACACAGCGCTCAAAAGACTCAAGTTTTGGGGCACAAGCAGCAGCATATAAGTCTTGGATCATAAGACGTCTGGCTTCATGTGAAAACTGCCCTTTTAAATCATTATTAAGTTTCTCTGCAAGATAACGCAGACAAAAGCCATGGTAACACTCTTCACCAAAGACATTTTGCAAAGACTCTCTTATCCCTCTTTGGAAATCAGAAATAAAAGTTATTGGACAGGAAGTTGAGACAGCAGATTTTAGTTCTGAAAGAAACCAATGCCAGTTATCACTGCTCTCCTCATCTACAACTGCAAAAGCTATTGGAAAAACTTCATCATTCCCATCTACACCTATGGCAGCCAAAAGTGTTCCTTGATACTTTGCATAGAGAAGAGTGCTGTCCAGGAAAATAAGAGGCCGGCAACCCTGTTGAAAACCAGATATTGAGGCATGAAATGCAATAAAAAGGCGATGGAAACTTGAGTCCTCCTTAGTGGTAATTGTAGCAACACTACCAGGATTAGTTTCTCTAATTTTCTCACAGAATAAGGGTAACTGACTGTACGCCTCTTTGAATGAACCTTGAAGCTGCTCTCTTGCCTTCTCTTTTGCACGCCTTGCCTGAGAATAGTTCAACTGAATGCCATATTCACGCTCAATATCTTTCGCTATATCCTTGGGCTTGTAGTTTGGAGCAACCTTCAACTTTTCCTTTATAATACTTCCCATCCATCCCCTCGTTGATCGGTACGCAGCTTTAACAGCAGCCCCATCACATGTATGCTTTTCATTCATTTTCTTGATGCATATTAACTGAGTGGTAGGCAACCTTGACGCATATATGCACCAAGAACATCCTTCAATCTTGCATTTAGCAGTTACCCTGCGACTATCATTTTTCTTATACCTATAAGTGAATCCATGGGCAATTGAGTATTTATGCAGAGCTTCACGAAATTCAGCAAAACTAGTGAACCTTTGACCCACACCCGTTATTGTGTTCTCCCATTGTGTAGCTGCTCTGCGATGCTTCTCATTGTTTTCATTATTGCTTCCAGGATAGGCACACAGGGGAGTAGTATCAATGGCAGCATCAGCACCAAGCAGATCATCACAATGAATCATATCCACAGGGGTAGCAGGAGTAAGAGCTGCCTCTGATGCAGTTGTTGACCTGCACAGCAAGCAAGTTATTAACGATTAAGAATCCAATAAAAGATAGCATATCTCTCAAACTCATTCACATCTAGAAGAATCAGTGTAATAAAGCACTTGGAACAAATTGTGTAGGAAAAACCACCAAAAGAGCTAATAGAAACTTGTGTGCTATGATACAAACAAGCATTAAGATCCATGCCATCCGAATGCAACAACTGATGGAGCTAAGTGTATTCAAGGGGGTTCAAATCCCATTAGTCGGAAAAATACACCAACTAAATAGGGTAAAACCAACTTCTCGGTGAATATGTGAATTATTGAATCCCTTGATAGTTAAGTTTATTCACTCAGTGAACAAGTCGGGCTTTTTTCAAATCCCCTTTTTAAAATTTCTGGCTCCGCCCCTGAGTACAACAACTATTACACCTCAATCCCAAGTTGAGACGACCAACTTTATGAATTCTTAACATACATTGTAATTCACTTAGATCCATTTGTGCATGTCATGTGAGAGAAACAACAAGATAAACAAACTATCATGTGAGTGAACCAACAAACTAAACTAAACCTTAAGAAAAGTAAGTACCTACTGACAGAGACATTGGGTAGATTTTTTACAACAGCTTCATCATAAATTATGAAGATCTCAACTTGGTCAGAATCCTTGACGAAATTAATCATTCGCTTGAAGTCCTTATCTTTAGAGATAGTAATGAGAGTTTTCTTATTCCCAGGAAGAAAATATTTTACTGTCATTCCTTCAATGCCACACTGAAAGTTCTCTGCTACTTCTTTCTTAAAGTCGGCCAAAACTGTCTGGTCATCAATGTCCAAAGCATAAGCCTCTCCACCTGTATATGTCAAAAACCCATCCTCATTGTTTGTCACAAACTCTCCTCCAGATTGACATATTGCAATTATCTTCTTGGAAGACATCACTAGGACATGAAATCCTTAACCAATTCAATAACTGCAAAAGAGGGAAAGCAAAAAAAGAAAGAAAGAACGGAGCTTTAGTTACACCAAACCAAATTGATGAAGAAAGAACAGCGCTTTAGTTACAACAAACAAAATTGATGCTGGCTACGTGAATCATCTTCAACAATTACTTTCAATGGACCATGAAAAACAACCTACACTCCCAATTCAATTCAACAACAAGAAGTACAACATACCGTATAATCTGACAACAGATGGAGTAAGCACAAACCTTACCCCTACCTCACAGAGATATAGAGGCTGTTTGCAATAAACCCTCAGCTTAAAATATGCATCTCCAAGCAGTTTGAAAAAAGTGAATATACAAATGAGAGAGCAACCATAATGAAGTAATGTGAAATGGAAGCAGTACAATTCAACCTACATTCCCAATTCAATAAAAAAGCTTAAATCTTTACTACATGCATAATTAAACAATGAAAACTTTTAAAGCTAGCAACAAGGAAAAAAAAAAAAGCAACCTTCAAACAAAAAAAATATTCAATGGTGGCTGTATGAATAAGTTCAAATGGACCATGAAAATCAACCTACATTCCCAATTCAACAAAAAAAATCAAATCTTTACCACAGGCATCATCAGTAAACAATCAAAAGTTTCAAGCAAAAACCATAATCAAAAAAAAAAAAAAGACAATAAATAAGGAACCCCCATGAAGGTACAAACACGTAAGAGCCTAAAACAAGAGAGAGACACTAGTAAAGAAGATGAATAAAAAAAAACACATGGTTTTTCATAAACCTCGTACCTGTCGAAATAGAATTCAAGAAAATTCATAAGAGTGGACAATGTACAATTTAAAAGAAAAAAACAAATCTTTGGGGCAATTGAGGAAAAGTGAATATTAGTTTAGTACCTGTTTGCTGATGATGTTTGAAGAAATTTGCTTGAAAGTTTTAGAAGAAATTAGGGCAAAGTGAAATAAGAGAGAAAGAGAGAGGGCTTGTGATGGGAGAGATTAACTTTATGGCTCTAAAATCGGATGTACTTTAGCAATTGGGGGAGGTGAACGTAATTAACCCTAATTCCTTCAATGACAATTTTACCCCTCAAATTTCTCCTAATATGTCGAAATTCCCCCATCTACGGAACCGCCTTTTGGGATTAATTATTTTTTTTTCCTTTTATGGAATTTTATTTTTTAAGAAAAAGAAATTAATATATTCTATATATATTTTTTAATTTATTACTTTTTAATTTTAGGAATGCTATTCATTATGACTAGGTTGAATTTGCAAAAATTATAAATATTATTATTGCAAGTCAATCAACATTAATAATCTTTTATATTTGGAGTTAATTTTAATTATATAACGTATGGGAGCTTTATGTAACAAAAAGATTTGATTCGTCTAATATGGTAGATTTCAAGTTCAATTTTAATTGGTGCTCCAATCGATCTTTGATTGCACGTTGGTGTAAAATTATTTATTAATATATTTTTAATTTTAATTTTTTTTAAATTAATTAAATTGAAAAATAACATATTGTGTATATATCTATAGGTGTCACGTACAACTCATCTTTTTATGTTCTATAAACTTGTATAGGATTATTATAAGTATTCTACCAAATATGAATACTTTATTCAAAATTTTGATTTTAGGTCGAAACAATTAATGTGTAGGTTGAAAATGAGTAATTATTGAGATTTATAGATAAATATCTACTTTAAATTTTAAAGAGAAACTTATCTGTACTGATTAGAATGAATAAATACATTAAAGTTTTTATGCGTTAATTATATTGTATAAATTTTTGCATGAGTCATCTACGTTGTTATTTAGAAGGATTTTCAAGAAATTATTTTTCATACTTTGTTTATAAATCAATAATATATGTTGTGATAAAATAATTAAAATTTCTCTATCGTCAATTGAAAATTTTGAGTTCAAGTTACTAGAACACGAAAAGATAGCTTATCATGTGAACAACTCATATATAGGTTGCATGCATTTTTTTATTATTATTATTTTTTATATTTATGTGATAAATTTCAAGTATTTTCTACAATTAAAAGAACATCACAAAGAAGCTAGGTAAAATGCAAATTTTACAGTTATAATTGATAAAATTAGCTCATGAAAATCTTATTCCTTCAATCGATTTAAATTGGCCAAATTGATCCATGAATTTGTTTTTTGAAAAGTAAAGACTCTTTTGGGGGGAGAGGGAAGGGAGGCGAGGGGGTTCAGATGTATCATATTGTCATAATAGAAAATAATAGTAACTACTTAAAATTATTTATAGCAAAAACTTACAAATAAAAACTAAAATTTTAGTAAGAATTACACGAATTTGATTCCAGCTTGTTTCTTAACCTATTTCAATTCAAGTAATATTGACTCGTTCATTAATTAACATTATTCATTTTGATCTATTTAAATTTAACTTAATCCACTCGTTTGACTCTCTTGTCACACCCTCAATCTCACTTTCATAAACATAAGCATATAGATTAAAAAAAGATGTTTAAAGAATCTTTTTCTAATTTTATATCGAAATATACATTTGTTCATTTTTCTCGATAATATAATCATAATTATGATTTAAATTATATACATCATAAAGTACATAATACTATCTATATATCAAGTTATATTTATATATTGTGGTAGATAATTTACTTAGCTTTAAAATTTTAGATTTCGACTTTAATGAAAATCACTAATAATTTTATTTAATGGTCTGATAATATAAAAAACTAGTTACATAATCCATGCATATAGACTTTAGTGCTCCAAAATCCTTGCTACAAAGATTAGAAATATATATCAGTTAATTAAAAGTTAAATATTTTGAACGGGTATTTGAATTGGTTTATTTTTTTGACGTTAGTCTTTTAAGCATTTTTTTTATTTTTGAAAGTGTTTGGGTAATAATTATTTTTTTTTTAAGAACTTTCTTAAAATTTTAAAAGTACAAAAAAAAATTGTGAGAAATCAAAAGTTGGGGTTTTCAACTTATGACTTTTAACTTATAAGTTACTTTAAAAAAAGTCAATTCAAACATCCCTTTAGCAAGACTGTCAGAAAATTCAGAGAAAAATGTTAAAAACACTCATAAACTTAGTACAAATTATTAGTTTCATCTCTAAATTATTGTTGGTGTTAAAGTCACCCTTCTATTTGGCTAATTAAACTTAAATATACTCCTGATCTTGTTACAAGAGTAAAATACACCTCTAAATTCTTGTCAAGTTAAGGAGTGTTTTTAACACTTATAATAATTCGGGATGTATTTCGATCAAGTTAATCAAGTAGAGAATATTTTTAGGACTGTCAATAATTTAGAGATAAAATTAATAATTTACGCCAAGTTTAAAAGTGTTTTTAATAATTTTCTCAAAAATTTCAAAGACCAAAAAGTGCTATCATCCACTTATTATAAGCTTTGTCATTTATAATTGAAAGACCAATTGAAGCATTAGTAATACAAAGATTGGGAAATACAAAAACAACAAGAAATGACAAAATTTTTGAATAGCTGAAGTGACAAATAAAATATTTTGAGGGCTAAAGTGCACAATCCGAAAATCTTCAAGGGGGCAAATGAACATTTTAGTGGATATAAAAAACTACCAAGTCAGCAAAGAAACGGTCTTCACATCCGACAAAAAGAAATGGCCACAACCATCAAATTTTTCAAATTTCTTTATATTAATTATTAACTTCCATTTCTTTTGTGAGAAAAAACTAAATTTCCAATCATCGGGAAAAAAAAAACTGAATAATTTCTCGCCGGAAAACACCTACTATGCCGGTGAGTGATAATCAAGGATCGTTTCTCAATAGAATAAGTATCCGTCGGAATCAAGTTTCCAATATGGACCATGAACAAGATCTAGAAGACCTCGAACTTTTTCAAAAACACGTAGCTGAACGTTTCTCCGATCTTTTACCAAATGATTCTTCAGCCTCAACCGATTCTCCGGCGAAGGATCAATCGCCACTTTTCACAATTTCGTGGTATCGAAAATTGCTCGATGTTTTCCTGTGTTGTGAGGCGGAGTTTAAAGCTCTTGTCCTGATAGGACGGGACCCTGTTCAATTTTCGAAACCTCCGTTGGATCGCCTCGTCCCTGATATTCTAGATCGTTCGATTAAATCTCTTGATATTTGTAATGCAGTGACGCACGGGTTAGAGCTTGTGCGTCACTGGCAAAAATTAGCTCAAATTGCTGTTACGGCGTTTGAGCAAAAGCCAATGGGAGATGGACAAATAAGAAGAGCGAAAAAGGCGTTGAACACGTTGCTTACGTCGATGATGCTGGATGATAAGGAGAATAATTATCACGCTAAAGTCGCCGAACGAACGTGGTCGTTCGGACGACGTAGTGGCGCAGCTGGAAATACTGCTAATAATAAAGATAAAACGAATGGTACTTTTCGTGCAATGTCATGGCCCGTAGCGAAATCGTGGTCCGCTTCGAAACAGATTCAGGCTATGGCATCCACTCTGGTGGCGCCACGTGGAGGCGAGCCTACTGGGCTCGCCCAGCCAATTTACGCCATGAGCACGACTTTCGTGTTTGTGATGTGGGGATTGGTGGCAGCAGTTCCCTGTCAGGAACGTACAGGGCTGTTGACACATTTCCCAATGCCGAGGAATTTAAATTGGGGGCAGTGTTTAATTTCGCTGCAGGAAAAAATTGGTGAGGAATGGAAGAAAAAGGAGAAAAAAGGGACAACTGGTTTATTGGACGAGCTGCAGAAAATGGAGAAAGTGGCACAGAATTTGGTTGATTTTGCGGAGAATTTTCAGTTTCCGGCGGAGGAGGAGAAGATGGAGGAGGTGGCAGGACAGGTGGCGGAGATGGCGGAGATATGCCGGAAAATGGAGGAAGGGATAGTGCCATTGCAACAACAGATTAGAGAAGTGTTTCATAGGATTGTGAGGAGCAGAGTTGAAGTTCTTGATGTTCTTGATCAAATTGGTAAAATTTCAACACCAGTACCTTATTGACTATAACAAAAGAATCAAAATTTTTTTTAATACAATTTCCAATATTAAGGTTTACTAGTTTGTTTTGTTTTTGTTTTTGTTTTTTAAAATGGCTGTCACAAAAAAGCTGACTAGTTTTTGTAATAACTAACTACTATAATTCATGTTTTTATTTGTTTCATTCTGTAAAAAGAAATGAATTGTAGATAATTGGTTTTGCAATGGATGTGTCCATTGAGTTTCTCTGTTTCTTTGTCTCAAAAAGTATACAAGTAACCTAATTGTCACCAATTTAATTCATTTTGTTAAGTGCACGGAAGTCTTAATCCATCACATAATGCTAATCCCAATTCTTAGGAATGCAAATATTGTGCTATCATTTTGATGATTGAGATTTTCCAATTGGTTTAATTATTCACTGACTTGATGAGTTTGACTTCGTACTAAGTAGAGGGGGCAAAACACTCTGTGCTAAGTTTGAGTCGTATGAATAAAGATGGAGAGATCTCAATCATTTTATTTCATTCTTTGATGGTAAAACTCAATGTACGAAATTTATATAACCAATCCCAACTAATTGAGATTAATGCAAATGAAGTGATATTGGAATTTTGTTGCAGACGTACTAAAAATTGATTCCTTTGACTTCTTTTCAATATTTCTTCAAGTGAAATAGCCACTATGCCTCATTATTGAAACCAAAGAAAGAAATAATAAGTTTATACTCGGAATGATAAATACTTTTTTATTTTAAATTAGAGGTCTCAAGTTCGGAAAATATATATGAAGTAACATTTATTAAAAAATATTTTTCTTCTAATAAAAAATTTCTAATATGAATTCGAATTTTATTCAACTTCAACACCAAATGAAAAAAAAGAAAGAATAGAGCACATGGTAGTGGTTAAGGAAGTTATTTATATTACAACAAAAAAAGTCATTATTAATTAATAACAATAATGATAATTACCAATTTAGAAAATTGACAGCCAGAAATAAATTTTCTACCCTCCACACTAAACTTTGTCAACTTAACCATTTGAATTTTTTTTTTTTATAAATTGCAAATTACTTCATTATATTGTGGGTTCAACGTATAAAGAAATGAATCTGAGGCCTACTTAACAAGTACCCAGTAAAATTAATTATCATTATAATATGTTGTCTCTTTGATGACCCCAAGATCTCAACTAGACTAATTTTAATTTCAGGATTGTGTTTCAATTATGGTTTGTCATAAGAGATAATTTTATGTACTCGTTTTTCATGTATATTACAAGGAACTAATATATATGTATATTTTATATTAAATATACATGTGTTATATATATATATATATAATATACAATCGAGTCGGATAAAATAGTTTTAAAAAGTTCTCCACAAAATTTGAAGTCATTTAGTTAGTGTTTAGCTATAAATTTTTAAATATTTCTAGTAAATTACTTTTGAATGAAATTTTGGATAAAGTTTCACCCTATGTTTCGTAATAAATTTTGAGAAAAATATTTGATTTTAAATAAAATATATGATTAATATCGATAAGTTTTGAAAATTTCTAAAAATATCTTTAAATTTGTATTATCATTTTATAATAAATATATTCAATAAAAAGTCATGATAATAAACACAATTGATATGAATCTGAGAAAAAGAGAAAGAAAACAAAAGGAAAATACCATTGATTTATATGATAAAAACTACTATTATTACCTGTAATTGGAAGTGATTTCGGAGAACAAATTCGGATAAAAATTGAATAAAATGTGTATCTAACGTTATAAATTTTGTACAACAAACTAATTCTGAAATTTTGTCCAAAATTATAAATGATTGATTTTTTTTATAAAGACATAATACATAAATTGAACCCTAAGCTTAGCTTCAAATTTTTAACTTTCATAGTGCATAAGTAGACCCTTTAACTGTCTAACACTTCAATAAAAAAACACATGAATCTAATAATCAAAATGCGTGATATACAAATGCTACTACGTGGATTATTGAACCACTCAATGACCGTCATACAATTAAAAAATTTACACATAGGTTTAAAATTTTAAAAATAAAGATACATATAAAAAGGATTCATGAAGGATATAATTGTTATTTATGTATTCTTTTAAATCGTTATGGGCCTCAAAATTTACTCTTGATACGCTTGAATTGAGTATTGATCACGTGTTTTGCTAGGTAGAATTTGCGTAGTACTTTGTTGAAATATTGAATGGTTAAAGTGCCTACATATGAACTATATAAGTTAAAGGTCAAAAACTAAAATTTGAAACCAAGTTTTGAATTCAATTTATATACTATGCCTTTCGACTTTTGAGACGAGGGTTTCAAGGAAACAACCTCTCTATCTTTGAGACAGTGGTAAAGTATGCATACATTCTACTTTCTACAGACTCTACTTGTGGAATTCCATCAGATATGTTGTTCTTGTTATTATCGTTGACTTTTATAAAATATAAGAATTTGTGATATTTTTAGTGTACGCATGAAATTTTCATTTTCGAAAAAGACATGTAAAAATATCTATAGATAAACAATTTTTGTCCTAATATAAATAGCATTTCTTACAATTGCGTTCTCCATTTTCTACACTAACGCAAAACTAATCCCAGAAAACGTCTCTTGTCTTCTTCCTTCGACTAATTTCCCATCGTCGCGACGTTTCGTTCATCTGTAGAGCCACCAATTATTAAAACAACAGTAGTAATAATAGTACATGCCTATTTTAATAATAATAATTTCAGATCACCTTTTTTATCTCCTCTATGTATTCAGGTTCTTAACAATTTTTTCTCCTCTTTCTTCATTCATCTGCTTCATCACTGCTATTTTTTTCCCTAAATTTTTGAGATTTTGTTATAGTTGCTGTTCGAAGATTAATGGCGGCTATGCCTAATACGTTGCCGTTTAAGCAAGGTCTTTCACTCTGGTGTCCTCAATCAGCTTCCTTGAATCGGATTCCTCGTGTTTCGATTCCTTCTAGAACCTTCCGGAGAAGTTTCGTTTCCGCTTCTTCTTTCGATAATGAGAACCGAGAGTGAGTTTTCACTTTTGATTTTGATGTTTTTTGGTTTGTTTGTTTGATTTGTGAGTAATTTGGCGAATTTGAGATGTGGATGATTGATTGTAGGTATGTGGTAGTTGGAGGAGGAAATGCAGCTGGATATGCAGCTCGAACTTTTGTTGAGCATGGACAAGCTAATGGAAAGCTATGTATTGTGACCAAAGAGGTAAGTACTAACTTGGTAGAATAATCACCAGCTTTGATTGATTGTATAGCAATTTATTGGTTGAACTTTAGGTGTGAGTTGTTTTTAAGTTTTTAGTACATTTGTATTTGTAGATGAGATTTGTATGCTAGTGTAGATAAGTGTGAAACTATATAGTGGGAGAGAACTCTTTAGTTGTCCCAAAGGACAGATTATTGATTACTAGAATGAAATAGCCCAAGGACCGGAATAGACATAGAGGATTTATGTAGTTGAACTTAACTAGTTTGGCCTGAGATTGTAGTACTTCCTCCTTCCGTTTCAATTTGGTTGTCTGATTTTGACTTGAAATGGAGTATAAGAAAGTAAAGAGACTTTTGAGTCTTATGGTAAACTATAGATTAGGATGTACCAAAGTGCCATAATAAGAGTTGGAATTAAAGAGTTGCCAAATAGGTAAAGAGACATTATGTTCAAAACGGACTAAAAGTGAAAGTAAGATAAACAAATTGAGAACAAAGGGAGTAGTTGCTTTTGATATTTTGTTGAGCATTATTTGAAATGTTAAGTGAAACACTTTTAGGTAATTCTGTCTTTAAGCTGTTCGAATTGCGGAAGCTGTATAAGAAGCTAACTGGTTAGATCCTTCTAACGTTAGGTTTAGGGTCTGTTATTTTGCTTAAGTTATTTCCAGTTGAAATAAAAAGTTCCATTTTGTGCTAATGCAGCCATATGCACCATACGAACGTCCAGCATTGACGAAAGCATATTTGTTTCCTCTGGACAAAAAGCCAGCACGTTTACCGGTGAGCTTTGATTGATTATTTTAGCATGATTTGCCTTGTATGTTGAAGTTTGAAAATGTCTACATATCTTCTTGTGTGAGATTTGCAAAATTTTATTTCTTCTCTATTATTGTTAGTGCCTAAGTTCAGCATGTTTTTGATTAATGCCATTTTACTGTATAATTTTAGGGCTTTCATACTTGTGTTGGCTCTGGTGGCGAGAGGCAAACTCCTGAATGGTACAAGGAACAAGGGATAGAGGTAATGCATTTTTGTTGTGTTGCATTACAAACTTGTACAAGTGTGATGTAATTATGACGGTTTCTGGTTTACTGAAAGGAAAACAGGGTAAATCTATTGAAGATTTAAGAATATATGTACTAGTCAGGAATTCCAGGATAGTTTGAGAGGAAACATGACCTCATTTTGTTCTTACTTTTATTCTTTATTCAGCTCTAGCATTTTGACTATCAAGTCATGTCTATTTGAAGATAAACGTTTTACTGTTTTTCAGATGTTGTATGAAGATCCAGTAACAGGAGTTGATATAGCAAAGCAAACTCTGACAACAAATTCAGGAAAGTTGCTCAAGTATGGCACCCTTATTATTGCAACCGGATGTACGGCATCCAGGTAACCATGCTTGCTATACCAGAGTGCTGCTGATCCAGACTGTTATTTATTTTGCAATAGAAATTCTTATTAACCCACTTGCGTCTTGGTCCAATAAAAAGGATGGACTAGAATTAATTTTTTTTCCTTCTAATAATCATCATATTTTCCATTTACTGTATTATTTTATTGCTCTTATTTGTATCAACTGATTTACCCTCCAATCCTGATTATACCAAACATAGAATGATTTAGTATTAGTTGACTTCAGATTTCCTGAGAAGATTGGAGGAAATTTACCTGGGGTTCACTATATTCGGGATGTGGCGGATGCTGATTCATTAATATCCTCACTGGTAAAATCACCCTCATTCAGATGCTTATGATTGGTCTTCCGCAATTTAAAGATACATCACATAACTTTTGTATATGGGCGATCTTCTATTCCTAATCTATGTTGTTTTGTTTAGGGGAAAGCAAAAAAGCTTGTAGTTGTTGGTGGGGGCTATATAGGAATGGAAGTTGCTGCGGCTGCTGTAGCCTGGAAACTTGATACAACTGTGAGTTTCCTTCAATGCTTTTGCCAATTTGTTAAATAAGAAATGTTGTTTGTGAGGAAAAATAACTAAGATATGTGAATCCACAAACAATGTTTAGTTATTTCATTTGTGAAAACTAAATTGCACATTTGGTGGGAAGATCGCCATTTAAGCAAAACCTGTTGATGATAACATAAGGAATAATAACATGTAAAGTTCCAAAATATATGTTTTCTTCTACAAGTCAAAAGATGTCCGTGTTCCTTTCTCAGACTGACGAGTCCTCTGTTCAAAGAGTTGTTTGAAGCATATTATCCAGTTTATTACCTTACAAATGAAGTATTCAATTTTTCTTATTCCTCCGAGGTTTAAAACTTGCCTGCATTTGAATATTATACCACTATACTCCTGCTTTTACTAACTCTCTTGAGAACATAGATAATTTTCCCAGAAGAGCATCTCTTATCAAGATTGTTTACTCCTTCTCTTGCCCAAAAGTATGAACAACTCTATCAAGACAATGGTGTCAAATTCGTCAAGGTTATCTATCCTCTTTCCTCTATAGTTCTGTTGTCAGTATACCTACTTTATCAACTAGTTTATAAGCTTCTAATTGAATTTTATCCTTGCCCAGGGTGCTAAGATAAAACATCTAGAATCTGGTCCAGATGGCAGGGTAGCTGCAGTTAAACTTGAAGATGGATCAAGTATAGAGGCAGACACGGTAAAACAACAATTTTTTATGTTATTTGAAATTCTTATTATAACCGATAACTGGAATACCTCACACGATAGTGCTGGATAAAGGAGTTGAAAAGTTCAAGTCATTTGCATATCCTTTATGAATTTCAGGTTGTAATTGGTATTGGAGCAAAACCTGCTGTCAGTCCATTTGACATGGTTGGCTTAAACAACACTGTTGGTGGAATAGAGGTTAGCACTCTATTTATCTCTTTGGTAGGATTTCTCAAATTGGGGACCTTCCAAATCTAGTTACTATTTATGGCAACACCACTCTCTTAATTGCAAAATGGTTTTGATCTTCCACCAAATCATGATATGCTACTAGGTGGAATGGTGAATCAATGCATCAAAATAATTTTTTCCCTCAAGTTTATATCGGTTTAATCAGTTCTGGACTGGGTGTCACTCTAGATGGTTGATTGTTTCTTTTATCTGTTTAGCTAGCGTTCCATGACATTAAATTTTATGGTCTATGAGTAGTCTTAACTACATCTGAAAGAAGACATAGTCTAATACATTCAAGGGTGGGCAGTGAGTTTTGTTCCCATTCCACGAGTTGAAACTACTCATGTCCAGAGCAAATTGTTCTGACTTATGTCCGAGCTATTGTTTTGTTGCCAATACACGCATGTAAATACTTTGAATTGTCTGTTTCCTCTGCTTATCTGAAAAAGGAAAAAAGGAGGGAAAAGAAATTTCCCTTTTCCAAAGAAGACAGGCAGTTTTCCAATTGATGAGTGAGAAGGTTATAAAATGGCCGATTACTCCTGATCTTTAGAGCACTTTTGGTGTTTGATAATGATGGACTGTATTAATACCAATGAGGAAGTTGGTTTCAGGATTAAAAGAGGATCTGTTAATTGTGCCTAATGATATTAACTCTTCTGTAACTTCAATCCTTTATGTGTTGTCTCTGGGCAAAACTGAGAAATCCGACGGTGCTTTTGTTAATTAACATACCTTCAGAAGGTAAGAGCTTGATCTTTCCTAGAAATTATTACACCTCAAAAATTAAAAATGCAGGTGGACGGACAGTTCCGAACAAGCATACCTGGGATCTTTGCTATTGGAGATGTTGCAGCATTTCCCTTGAAGGTTAGATCTTCTGGCTAACTTCGTACATTTTTTAATTGTATTTGTTTGCATAATGAGTTGACCGATGCTAATCGTGCAGATATACAACCGAATTGCTCGGGTGGAACATGTTGACCATGCTCGTAAATCTGCGCAGCATTGTATTAAATCATTGCTAACTGCACACACGCACACGTAAGTTAATTCAAGTTCAGTTCATAAGCAAGGATAAGCTTCTTTTTATTCAATCTTCCTAAATCTTGTATTTTTTCTTGAATGCAGGTATGACTATTTACCATACTTTTACTCAAGGGTTTTTGAATATGAAGGAAGCTCTAGGAAAGTATGGTGGCAATTCTTTGGGGACAATGGTAAGAATATTTTTGTTGCTTTCTTGATAATGTCCAATTACTTAAATACGCAATTCCATAGCTGGTATTCATGGTACCATCTTATGAACAGTTGGGGAGGCAGTTGAAGTTGGGAATTTTGATCCAAAGATTGCAACATTTTGGATCGACTCTGGTATGGACTCTATTATTTCTTCTTGTGTGCATCTGGTTGTGTAGGTTATGTTTCTTTCCTAGTCCTTTCTTTTTAGGGAGTTGTACTTTCAAAAAGGTAATACTAACAAATACAAGGTAAAAGAAGAGTGATATAAACATACATCTTTGCAGGTAAGCTGAAGGGGGTTCTTCTTGAAAGTGGGAGTCCTGAGGTATGCATTCTTCCAAGAATATCTCATGTCTAATTTAGCAGCTATCTGTAATGGTGTGTTTACACATATATAGAAGCTGCATAAATGTCTAAAATGAGCTGTCAAATGTTTTCCTTGCCCCTTGCTATTGACCTTTGAAACCATCACTCTAAAAACCTAAAGGAAAAAAAGTGACTTGTCAAGGAGGCGTCTGTTCATTTTTCTATCCAGGAAAGTAATTATTCATGTCATACTAAAATTTTCTTGTTTTAGTCAAGTCATCCGATTTTTCACCTGACAGTAAAATGTATAATATACTATGCAGTATGGGATATATGAAAATATTTTATAGCAAGAAGAAATTTAAGCTAATTGCGTTCAAAGCGAACTCGTGTATGTGTATCATATGCATGGTTGATTATTTATATTACTACTAAATATATTGTTCTGGGTGACACTCTGAAATAACTATGGTTTCCTACCAAAGCCATATTTTTCTTACTTCCATCTACAAGAGTTTATCTCTGCTTTTGGCGGAGCATGCATTATAGGATTCTGATGCTACTTAAATCATATAACAAGACTTGTCACTTACCTTTTCTTGTATATGGAGTTTGGATACACATCTAGTGACATAGTCTTGCAATTTTAATACTTCATCATGGAGAGGAGTCATGCATGTGCTCGCATGTTGAAGGAAGCTCAGAAGAAGATAGGAAAATTTAATAGTAGATTTGTTGATAGTTTCACATGCCAGAAGATTTTGAGAAAATAAATTACTTTCTGTTACATGGACAAATATATATGTTTTTTTTCGCAGACTACATGGACGTCAAAAGCTCAAAAGGCTTAGCTTGTTTCTATCTATCATGTCGGCTGCTTTGAACTAATGTTAAGCTCCAGCAATATATAAAATCGTACTATAATAACATAAAGGCTCCACCATATAGACATCACATCACACTTTCTTGTATTGTTAGTCTCTGCTTTCCTTTCTTGAAGAGAAATGAATATAAGTTTGTCCCCTACCTAGAAACGCAAGATTTTGCTAATTTCTCTCCTATTACTGGCTGACTTGATTGCCTGTATCATCTGTTTACTGGAAAGCATTGATCCCTTTGAATTTCATATTCAAAGTTGCGATCGGATCAAAACTGATCATCTTAATCATCTTTTCTCGAATTATTTCAGGAATTTCAACTGCTTCCAAAACTTGCACGCAGTCAGCCCTCCGTTGACAAAGCCAAACTTCAAAACGCATCGTCAGTGGAAGAGGCTCTAGAAATTGCTCAAGCTTCCTTGTAGACTGAATCTGCAGTTTGATCACCATTTCACCGCCCATCAAGAGCATCCTGTTGCACAGTACACCTATTTTTATCCAGATTGTGGTATCGGCATATCCATTTGGCGATTTCGGCAGCTTGTAAGATTAAGAGAAAGAGAGAGAGGACAGTTAGCGTTGTAGATTGATAATAAGTCGTAGAAAAATGGATGAAACAGAGAGCATGGTCACTTGTTTATGTTAGAATGGTAATAAAAATGTCACTGGAAAATGGATTTCTAACATGAATTCAAATGATTATAGTGTCTTAAAATGATGTTGTTCAACTTCACTTTGCTTACATCTACTAATTTAGAAGAGTGATAACACCCCAAACCACTAGAAGTGGCCAAATATATGAACAAGTCTGCGTGGCTTTACAATTGGATTGAGAATAAAAGGCCCTGGAATATCAGAAAACCACCCTTGGCCAGTGTGTTAGTGCATAAATCTCACCTTTACGTTTCGTTGGGTCTATAAGAATAGTGTTGAATATAGTGTATTAGTATTTCTTGTATTAGTTATGGTGAAATTATTTCTTATACAATGTTTGGTATGGGTATATTAAATATGCATCGCATAATTTCTAAAAAAGGAAAATATAAAAATATCCTCCACAAATATGGTGGAAGGATTTGGAAAAGGTTTTGAGAGACAATTGTGTTTTTAATCATGCTATGCATGCATTAAAATCCTTTGCATTACTAAATACATGAAATTTTCATGTATTAGTAATGCACAATAGAATATATAACTAATACAAGCATTAGTAATACATAAGTTAAAAAAGCATACCAAATAGGAGATTAGTAATACACAAAATTAATGCATGTATTTTTTTTAATACACTCTATCAAACGACTCTTAACTGTAGACAAGATAGCAAACTCCATCATATTTCTCGAAAAGGAAAAATTTCAAATATACAATACCTAAAATCAATCTTAATAAAGTCTAATTTTAGATATGTATTTGAAATTTCATATAACTAAAATTTTGGTACATATGACTGAAGTTCAATCCTTTTTATTTGATCCATATGCACAAAAACTTTAAACATAAATCACTAAAAGTTGGACATCACACAAAAACGACTGAACTTCAATCATATGTAACTTCAGACACGTATCTCAAATTTAATTTGTCAAACCTAATTTCAAATATATGTGCAAATAATTTTAAATGAGAAGTACAAGTTAAACATGTTTTCTCCTTAAATTTTTTACCAAAATCCATATTGTTCAAAAGTTCCACTATGAGCCAATCAAGATTAAAATTTAATATTTATAAATTTAATATTTATACTCATTTATTCCGTTTTACTTTTTAGACTAAAACACTTTATCAATATGATTGACTTGTTAAAAAAGGAAAAAAACTGTTTACCCAACTACTAGGTCAACCTAATATCTCTTCACTTTTTTCCCCATTTATGCCACATTGTACATTCATATTTTATTTCCTAGTGACTCCAAAAGTTTGTTACACAACTATCAACAATATTCTAAACTATAAATCTAGAAACTTGTACCAAGTCAAAGCATTAAAATTT
Organism: Solanum aculeatissimum; assembly: GCA_038996855.1. Lineage (NCBI taxonomy): Eukaryota > Viridiplantae > Streptophyta > Magnoliopsida > Solanales > Solanaceae > Solanum > Solanum aculeatissimum. Next base: position 5,987 of record JBCEWC010000552.1, on the reverse strand, counting down.
TATGGAAGATGAAGAAACAGACAAATCATATAAAAATTTGATTGGCTTTTACTTTCTTTGATCTATTTTATTTATCATGTTTAATGTTTATGTCTATTAAAAACATATTAATTAAAAGAATAATTGGATAAATTGGTCCATAGAGGAACATTTTCATAACAATCCATTTTAAGATGAATGAGAAGTTCTGTATTGGTAAAACATAGGGGAGATGTTGGGTATATAAGTAAAAAAATCTTATCTATTATTGACGCATTTTAAAGTTGTGTGGGCCTAGACCCAGAGCGGATGATATGACTAGCGGATTGGGTCATTACAGATGATATTAGAGTCACTCCTGTGTCAACCTTGTTGATCTGTGTTAGAGTTCAACTGAGTTTAGACAAATCCCGGTGAAGCGAGACAAATCTCAGTGTTGAGTGTAGGTGAATCCCATACGGTGGGACAATCCTCCGTAAGGATTGATAAATTTAGTAAAACAAATTATTAGTGGCACGTCTTAAAGTCGTGCTGGCCTTAAGTCTGAAGCGGACAATATAACTAGCGGGTTGGACCGTTACAATTTTGAACGTAAAAAATAGAGGATTTTGAACGTAGAAAATAGAGGAAATGCAATACGATGGAAAAAGAAAGCTCTTCGTAAGGATTGATAAATTTAGTAAAACAAGTTATTAGTGATAAAGTCAAAACAAATAAAGAAGCCAAAGAAGGTTCAACGTCTATATCTGTATACATAAGATATAATCTTAACCATGAATGACCTGTGTAATTTTCAATCAAAATTAAAGGGGGAACGAATGAACCCTCTCGGCCCTACATAGCTCTGTCCCGACAAGTTATAGCATATATAATTTCTTGAACTTTTAATTTTTCTGATACATGATTCACCACTAAAAATTTTAATTTGTTTCAAGTGCTTAAATTCAATGTAATTTATCAACATGCATGAACCAAGGGTAAGTGGGTGGGTGGGGGACATTGGTTTAACTCTCTATGGAAAGACTAATTATCTAGAATTTGTAATTAAGAATTTTTCTTTTTTGGATTAGACTTAATAGGAATAAAAATCATAGTGCTTAGGAATAAATTTAATTGATGAAGAAAAGGTCAAATCATGATTAACATGCAAGCACTATATATTAAGATTAATTTAATAAGTAAATCACTTTTCACCAGTTTATAATCATGGTGCCACGTGAACACACACGTTAGATGGCAATAATCACAAAATAATTAGTTGATAAGTAGTTGTCATTAATTAGCTAAACTGGTTTGACGCCATTCCATTTGTAATCAAAACTTTACTTAACCTTTTAAATCAACAATTTATTAGTACAAATAAGAAATTAATTACTCCCTCCGTCCCAAATTAACTTAAATTTTTAGATTTTTTTCAATGTTCAAAATAATTGAATTATTCAAAATTCAAGATAAACGTTTGAAACTTTTTTCGTATTTGGCCTTTCATTTACTGAAGTTTTATATTTTCTAAGAGATAAATTACACTACATATTTATGACTTCACAAAGGGCAATAGTGGAAAGTAAGGTTTAAATTTTGTCTTCGAATATTTTTCTTATGATTTTTGAGACGAGGATTTTCCGGAAACAAACTTTCTATCTCTATGAGGTAGTGGTAAGACCTGCAAACATTTTATCTTCCTCAGACCCCACTTATGGGATTTCTCTGGGTATGTTATTATTGTTATTATATTTTTCTTAATACATGTGCATTTATCTCACAAATAAAGTTAAAATGAGACGGAGGAAGTAAAGTTCATCTTATAGGGATCTATTACTTTTTTTTCTTTCAAAATAATAATAAGTGTCGATAAAGAATTACTAGATGAAAATCAAATCTTCACCAGCAAGATAAAAGTTCAAGTAATAATCATCTGATAGCTACTAATATTTTTCCAATTGAATCAAGAGATAATTTTACACTTAATTTCCAATTTATCCTTATCATTAATAATAACCATTTTCTTATTATATTTTTCAAGACATTACATTTATTATATTCAAAAGCTGATTTGGTAAAATTATCCTTATCATTTATTGCTTTTTAATTCCTGTGTCAGGTCAATAAAAGACAAATAAAAATGGACGGAGGGAGTAGTATAACGATATTTTTTTCATAAATTATTTGTATTTATGCTTTTCTAGATGGAAATAAGTAGAAAATATCTATTGATAAATTACTTTTTTTTTTAAATTCTTAATTAGTATATGAGATTCTGAAATCAAGGCAAGATGCAATCAAGGAGGGGGTCCAATATTAGTTGGAAATTTGTTTGGAAAATTGCTAAAGGATGATATCATGCAGTTTAATATGTCCCCAAAACTATACAGATAGACTTGACATCATAAGAAAGTGATAAAAATTATTATCCTTTTTATGTCTCATAGTTTAGGTCACCTTATGTTTAAATTTAATTATTTTACTACTAACTATATTTTAGTTAGCAAAAGATTTGTAGCATTAATTAAACACTTAAAAATTCTTTTTGATAATTGATGATGATGAGATTCAAGCTGTTATATACACTTATATATATCTATGTCTACTCTATAGCCATTATAATTATCATTTCGTTTAAAATTTTTAATTTTCAGACGATATACTTTTATTTACTTAATTATTTTTCTAACAAATTAAATATGTCAGTCTTTGGATTAGATCAAGAAAAGCAACAAAATATCTTTTATCTTTATATATATAAGGCTCCGGGGGCTGAGCTAGCCCTTGTTAGGGATTCAGCCGAACCCCTTTCGATGAAAAATTATATTATTTATATATGGTTAGAATAATTTTTTATATGTATATAGTAGACGTTGAATTCTCTTTGACTAATTTGTGTCACTATTTTTTCAAATTTTGAAGTTCCTTAATGACAATTCTGATTCCGTCACTGTAAGGCTCCCTTATTATTCAAGATTTAGGAAGAAAAAAAAAATCTAATCCTTTATAATGATAGAACATGGATCTGACATAAATGCATGTGAGCAATGGTTTAATTAATACAAAGCTGTGTATGATTTACAATCTCTACCTGATAATATTAATTTGAAGAAAATATTAAAATGGAATAAAGTTTAAGATAAGAAATCTAATCTCAACTTCAATGCAAAATGCTGTTATACAGTTATATAGGTAGGGTGATAATCAGTGGCGGAGTCAAAATTTTCGTTAAGGGAATTCAAAATTTTAAGAAATAGCTAGACATATGAACTAATCGAAGGAATTCAACATCTATTATGTATACAACATACCTAGTGGAATCCCATAAATGGGTCCGGGGAGGGTAAATATACGCAGACATTACCACTACCTCATAGAGATAGAAAGATTGTTTCCGGAAGACTCTCGTCTCAAAAATATCAAGCCCCAAAAGTAGAAAATACTAGATATGAAAAAGAAAACAGACTAAGTGGAAAACAAATGATAAAATACATTAAAAAATTATTTTTACCATATATGAATAATATAATTTTTTGTCAAAGGGGATTCAGATGAACCCCCTAATTTCAATGTGGCTCCACCCACTACTGGTGATAAGTACTTCTCCATCGTCCTTAATCAAGATTCCAAAAGTTTTGAATTCGAAATATAAACATAAAGTCTTTATTTTAGGGAACGATCTATTTCAAAATTTTCATATTATTAAATTTATAATACGAATATCACACATTTAAGCGTGCAATGACAAAAATTCCAGCTATATATGTTACCATTTCTAGAACATGAATCTTTGTTGACAAAAAGGAAGCACCCTTCCCATCTTCAGATTTCTACATTTTCCTAATAATAATAATAAAAGAATTGATGAAGATCATTTTAATTAAATTACACAAAAAAAAGAAATTAAACACACGTACGTAGGATTTTCCTATTTTGTCTTTTAGGTGTAAAAATTGAACACATCATCCGACATGATTGTGATTAAACCTACAACCTATCTAATTTAATTTTAATAAAATTGCAACAAAACAGCTAAGCAATTTCAATAATGTTATCCATTTATTTGACATGTATAATATAATATATAGATTCTTATATATATTCGCCGACATTTTCATGCATTATTTTTAGAAAATGGTTGCACGAAAATAATGTTATTAAAATTTAAATAAAAATAAGAGTAAGTGTTATGTAGAAGCTAGCAAAACAATTTTAAAAGATCATGAGTATAAAGATAAACGAGAAACATATCATAACTAGACCCAATAATTTAACGTGGTTCGATATGATCAACCGACCTACATCCACAAGAGAAGATGAACAATTTACTATATAAAAGAGAGTACACAACGTCGAGAGAAATAACCTTATCAATTCACTTGGAATACAAAGAGGTTCACACACACTTGTGTCTAACAATTTTTCCCCCTACACACGACTCTCAAGCCTTCACGGCTATATTGTGAATGCTACCAAGTTAGAAAGAATGTGTCTCAATTTATTATAGGGCCATATATCTTTTCCTACTAGAAAAATAATTCGCCAAATATGAAGAATTTTTGTTTTCCTTTTGTTAAAAGGAATAAGAAACTCACGACAAAACTCCAACACATTATGAAGATCTTATAGTATTATACAGGATGAAAGCATATGTATCTTTCTGAACTATGATGAAATTATCAATTACACACGTAAACTATGCTATTACTCTATACACTCAAGAATTTAAGTTTTCTATATTATTTACACTTCTAAACAACGTGAAAGTTCTAAAAATGCAGTAAACAACTAATTAATATAATCCATCTTGAAGCATTTTGAAGACTTTGAAATATCGAAAATATTTCATAACTAGTGTGCTCGCTATTACTTTATTCATTCACTTTTACTTGTCAGTATTTCATTTATCAAGGTCAAAATACATAAATTTTGATCAATATTTTAAGATATTTTTTTTATCATATTAATATGAAAAGAATTGTACTCCCTCTGTCCATCTTTACTTGGCCCCTAGCCCCCTATACTATTTTACGATGTCCAACAATACTTGTCCAATTTATGAAATCAAGAGATAATTTTACGGTTAGTTCCTAATTTACCTTTGTCATTAATTATAGTTATTTCCCTATTACATTTTTCAATACATTGCATTAATTATATTCAAAGGGTGATTTGGTAAAATTACCCCTATCATTTACTACTTTTTAATCCCTGTGCCAAGTCAATAGGGGCCAAGTAAAATTGGACGGAGGGAGTAACTTATAATATTTTTCGTATAGTTTTCAACCATCTAAATTTTAAATATTAAATTTAGTTATTTCAAAGCAAAACAGTGACAAGTAAAAGTGAAAAGACGGAGTAACATATTAAGTTTTCATTCCCTAGGAAAATAATATTAGTTATTTTTTAATTTGTTGAAGTTGTATGATTACAAAATCTACTTATATATATAATATAAATATTGATTTTTTTATTTAAATTTATTTCATCATATTTTAGAATCAGTGAAAATCTTGACTCCGTCGTTGCGCGGAAGTACTGCATTATGAATTGTATTTGGTGGCCTTTGTACAGTTCATAATTAGTGCGCTATTAGCAATACACACACGTACTAATAAACCACCTAACATATCTTAAGATTGTATATTAAAATAAATATAGTATACTATTTTTTTCCAAAGGAGATTTTTTTTTTTTTGTTTTTTTTTGCTTTAAATTTTATTATTATTAATTGTGGGGTTGGGTTTGCGCGTGCGTGCTGATAATCTTTAATTTAATGGAATTGTTTAGCAACCATGACAATATTATAGGCACTTTAGAAATTTACAAGTATAAATAAGCCTTCACTTCCACTTCAATGTTCATTCAACAAATTAATACTAATAATAACATTCAAAATCTCAAAACAGCTTCATCTTTTTTACAAAATTATTCATTATTTGGAAATCTTTTGATTCTTTTACAAGATTAATAAGATGGTGTCCATTGCAAGCAGTAACCAAAAGCAACAACTTCTTTCAAAGATG
>JBCEWC010000551.1:0-54346 GCA_038996855.1 Solanum aculeatissimum | reverse complement strand
ATGTAGAGGCTTGTTGGACAAATTAAACTCTTGTACGTTGGCTTTGTAATTTTGTTGGATATTATGACTATTGAGATGTTATGGTTTATGAGCTTTGATTATAGAAATGGTATTGAATATGCTTATTACTTGATGTGGGGATTGTATTTGATTATGTGCTTATGTGGAAAGTCTCATAACCTTGATGTTCCCACTTAGCTTGAGTCCTACTTACCCGCCCTTAGAGATAACTATTACGTGCTATGTGATTCATATTCATCCCATTCCCGGCAATATCCCCATAGCTTGAGTCCAAAGCCCCGATTCCCTTAGAACTTACATGTTATGTGTTTACTTCCGCGCTTTCGAACTGATGATGTGTGTGATGATGCTATGATGGCTTGATCGAGGACTTTCAGGTTCTCTTTCGCCATGTCATATCTAGAACCCTTATCCGGGTCGTGATAGACAGACTATGGAAGAAGGTTGACGCTTAGGATGAGACCTTAAAAGGGATGAAATCTAACATTTTCAGTATTAATCAGAAAATTGAATCTCATTATGTTGCTATCAAGCAGCTGGAGCAACAGTTTGGTCAGGTGTCAACGTAGTTGAACCAGCTCTAAAAAGGTACATTATCCAGCAACACAGTATATAATCCAAAAAATGTGGGCAGTGTATGGCAGAGATGACACGTGGTGAACAGCAAACCATTGACCCACTAATGCCAGTTGATGAGGATGAGGTGCATGAGGAGATGGTTGATAGCAATGATGTAGAGACCGAAGATGTTAGTGCCAAAGATGGGGTAAGAGATGAGGTAGTGATGCCACATAATTTGAAACATATACCTAGACATTCCCCTTCTTTCCCTCAGAGACTCAAAAAATAAGGAGAAAGAAGGAAAGTTTTAGAACTTTATCTCCATGTTGAAGCAGCTTATGATCAACATCCCTCTCATTAAGGTATTCGAGAAGATGCTTGGGTACACGAAGTTCATGAAGGACCTGGTGATAAAAAGGAGGACGGTGATCTAAGCATTGTCCCAAGTGCTTCAACATTATAGTGCTATAGAGTCAAGGTCCTTGGTGCAAAAGAAAGAGGACCCCGGAGCATTCACCATACCCTGTACCATTAGAGATGTTGAATTTGCAAAGGTATTGTGTGATTTAGGTGCAAGTATTAATTTAATACCTATTGCAATATTCAAGAAGCAAGGTTGGGAGCCCCTACTCTGACAAGCATATGGTTGTTGATGGCTAACAAGATGGTGAAGAAGCCTTTGGATATACTGTATGACATTCTCGTCAAAGTGGAAAAAATTATCTTCCCCACATACTTTGTGATCCTTGATTGTGAAATTGACTTTGAAGTCACAATCATCTTGGGAAGGTCATTCCTAGCCACTGGGCGAGCACTGGTGGACATGAAATCAAGACAACTCAAGTTTTGATTGAATGATAAAGAATTTATCTTCAATATCTGCCAGTCTATGAAGAGGTCCGACGATCTGAAGATGGAAGTTTGGGTATTTGGTGAAGTCTAAGTAACCAAGTTATCTAAGTCGTGCCATGAAAATAAATTTGGCGCTGCTTGGGAGGAAACCTAAGATGAAGACTAGTGCTTAGACGCCTAAGTATGCTTTTTTTGACCCCTATGCTTTCCTTTGATATATTTTGTGCATTGAGGATAATGCAAATCTTTTTCGATAGGGTATGAGTAGTTATAGGCCTTCCCAATTTTGAGTCCGAGGGGTTTTCTTGCCTGTGTTCTTGCCCTAAGGACATTTATTTTCTATTGAATCGGCATGTTTAGGATGTGTAAGTAGTATTCCTAGCATATTGTACTAAAGTCTGCGACATATGTTAGGTTTTGTAGAAAAATGATACCCGTCAAATTTTAATGTTAGGAAGTTTTGATAACAACCATGTGAATTCGATAAGTGATAGTGCTTGTTCTGATAAGTTGAGGTTTAATTATGATGAAAAACATGATCTGAGAGTTTGTGTTGATAGTGTAATTAGTGCCAAGTGTTTGTAAGCTTCTTTGCAAAATTCTTATGTTGTGTATTAATTCAGAACTTGCCCTGTTACTTTGACTAAGACTGTAGGTGAATTGGTTAGGAAAGGATCCAAGGCCATTAGTCATAATTAGTCCACTTAGCTTAAATGATCAACCAAATGTTTGATGTATTTCTTGATCCTAATATTTGAGCTGTACATGTACCTTTTCCTTTGTAAACACCTAAATAACCAAGTCTTTTTAAATGTGAAATCTTGAATTTGGCCCTAGTCCTTCCTTGAATATTGTGCACCTTAACTCAGGCAAACAACCTAAGTCGAGGGTGGCTACCAAAAGTGAACCAAGTTCATAGGTTGGATATTATGCACCTCAACTTAGGCTGGGTGGCTTGCGTAAGGAAAATCACACTAAATGGGGTGGAAGCTAGTGATACATGAAAAAGAGAAAAAAATATGCTATGGGTGCAAGAAAAATGAAATGCCTAAATAATGAGCTAAAAAAAAACAAAAGGCAAAGAGCTTAAACATTTGAGTAAGGCATCCAGAAAAGTTTAAAATAGGAGAAAGGAGAAATAAGCTGAAAATAATAGTGTTGGTAGGGAAAAGGTGTAGAATAACGAAATGTCAAGGAGGGTTATTACTTACTATGTTTCTAAAACATCATACCAAATCCCCCTAAGCCTACGTTACAAGCCTAGAAAGTCCTAGAGTGATCCTAGTCCAAGTAGTTGAAGGTCATGGTCATAAGTATAGGGGAAAATATATGGTATTAAGCACAGTGTTTGAATATCTGTTGTGAGTGTGAGTGATTTTATTAGTCCCAAGCATTGAATTTAAAATACTATCATGAGTGAGATATGGGACTTCTTTTTGTAAGGGCACTGGAAGTACACTATTGATTCTAGGCTATTTTAGTGATTGTGGCTTATCTGTGGTTACCTTGCTTTACATAGTTGCACTCATACATATTGATCTTCATTGGTTTTTCTAATGACTATCTGATATGCACTGCGGTGTTAGTTTGGGTATCTGAGATTGATTTTGAGATAATGTATGCCATTAGATTGAGGTGTGTGTTTTGCTATACTGCTTATGTAGATTGAGTTCGTCCCTTGAGGACAAGCAAAAATTTTAAGTTGAGGATGTTGATGTGCTACCAAAATACTGCACTTTTAATCCTTAAAACTTGGAATTTTGTGTGTTCTCAAAGTATTGTGGATGAGTTTGATGCATTTTTATGTTTATTTTATGGGAATATAGGATTCAATATGATTTTGGGCAAAGTGCTGCAAAACTGTGGTTTTTGGTGATTTACGGACAACTCTACGGGCCGTGGTTCATTCCATGAGCCGTAGGTTACTTTTGTGAGTGAGATCCAGTGAAGGACCAATTTTTAGGAGTTACATCCATGGACTGTCAGACGAGCTGTAGAATATTTCACGAGTCGTGGATGAGTGTCGTGCCTAGAGGATTAGATTTTGGTGAGTTTCAGAGAAGTTGTCAGATGAAACCCTTCACGGGTCGTAAGTCAAAGGAAGACCCTAAAAAGTTCTTGTGGAATTGAAGTTAGTTTTTGGAATATGCAAATTCCGAAGCCCAGGTACGACCGGGTTCCTTATACAACCTATAGCCTAGTCTGTAGAAGTTGCCGAATCTAGTTTTTTTATTTCATTTTGGATTTGTATTATAGTTATTACAAATAGGTTTTTAGTTTTTTTAGAAGAGAGGACGTACCAAATATAGAAAAATAATAAAGAGATGCACGAGAGAGGAGAGAAACACTTTGGGAACTCATAGTTTCTGATTATTACATTGTGATTTCTTGTGGAGAATTTGAATTTCTTGTTCTTAAAATCATCATTGTAAGTGTTTAATTATGCTATTCTTTAACATGATTTCTTTATCTACAATGATCATGCATAGCTAAATCTACAACTAGGGTTGTGAGAACCATGAAGAACTAACAAGGTAAAATTAGATAATTTGTAATTCTTGAAAAGTGTGTATGCATGTATTAATTATGCCCTTCGATGTGAATGCTTAATAACAGTGGCCAACGTTAGAACTTGTCCTAATTCTTATCGACTGGATCAAGGTGGTAATGGAAAAATGGGGTAGTTAACAGGATTCGATGTGATCCCTCTCGTCTAATCAACCAAACTAGATCAAGGAGAGGTTGTACTAGAACAAAAGGTAAGGGTTAGTAATGTCATGCTATGGGAATGAATCAAATCACATAGTGAAATTTGTCTCTCCGGGATCAATGGATTTGATGAACATATCTTATTATTCTGCACACTACACACTAGAAAAGATTATGATTATCTGGTGATACTAAGTCAGGAATTTTTGGGGAACACATTACCCTAGCTACTTTTGTCACTAACTTCACAACACTTGCTTCTAGTTTAGGTTTACTTACTACAATTATAAAATTCCCTCCTTTCAGGAGATAAGTAGGTTAATTCAACTCAAATTACTTGTAATTTCTCCAGGTCTAACCATATTCCCTGTGGGATCGACCCTAACCTCGGTTAGATTATATATTTTGACAATGATCGCTTATCCTCTAAGTGAAGGTGTAGTTTGGGCGACATCAATTGTTATTCTGATCGGGTTCATGGGTTAGCCTATGGCTTGAAAATCACTACTGATCTGTAAATCTATCAAGATGTGATTCAAAAGTTCTGTTCTTAATAATCGATTTTGATGTAACGGTCTTAAAGAGGAGCTTACCTGGAGAGATGAATAATGACTTTGGAAGATCATAACTTAAGATTTTTGTAATGTCTATTATTCCTTCTTCTCCTTCTTTATGTTTGAGGACGAACATGATTTTTAGTGGTGGATAATGTAATTACCCATTAGGTCATTTTAAAATAAAATGCTCTCTCTTTCATAAAAGATCTTTTTCATAAATTTAAACTGAAAATTTTGGACTATTCAGTTATTACGGTTATTTAGTTGATGGTTAATTTTAGATAATTAATAAATTGAATTGATAATTTATTTAATATCCTATATCACTTGGCCCATAATTATTAAAATAGAATTAGTAAAATTTGTTAATTTTAATACCTAATATATATACTTTTTAAAAATAGAAGAAGAATGAAAAAAATAAAGAAAAAGAAGGAAAAAATAAAATAAAAGAGACAAGGGCAGAACGCCCAAGTCCCAAAAAGAAAACAGAAGAACGACACCAAAAATAAAGAGACGAAGAAGCAGAAACACAGAGGGAAAAAAAAGAAAAGAAGAGAAGAAAAAAAAGGAAAAAGAGAAGAGAAAAATTGAGATTTTTATCTCAAAGTGTTAAGGTAATTATTCTCATTCTTTCTATTAAATTTTCATGAGATTATTAATAGATTTTTTGGATAGAAACATGTATAATTTTATCTTAAATTAAGAAAATATTGTCTTAGGGTTCTTAAAATAAAATCTTGATTTGGGAGTCGAATAACGATCTGTTTTAGCTGAAATTTGGCGTATGAGTTTACTTTATTATGGGTAAACATAATTTGAAAGAAAATTTCATATTCGAATTCAAGGGCTTGGGGTGACTTCTTGACCCAATTTTTTAACCAAAAATAAAATAGCAATATGGGTGTCATTGAATTCGTATTCTTATGTAGATTATGTATGTGAACAGATTTTTTATCATCTGAAAGTATTATGAAAGGTTGAAGTTCTGAAGTGGTTGTTTGAGTAATTGAGGTAAGTGGATTTCTCGACTCTTGTTAAGTGTATGGAATCTTGTATTTTCTTGTTGTTTGTGTTTGAGATTAATGGAACTTGGTGATGTTTGGCTCGTTCTTATTGAATAATCTTGATGATGCAAAAGTAATAATAAAAGGAAACTTGTTTATATATTGATAAGTGATATGTTGAGAATGATTTGAAAGGTTTATTGATTTATTGTTGATGTTGTATCATGATCATGTTGTTGTAAATTATACATTGTTACAAAAATGGTCATCTCCTCCTTATGTATATGAACATGTCTAATTGCATTGATTTTGAGACAAGATTGTGACAAAAGTTATGTAAATTAAGAAAAAATAAGAAACTAAAGAGGATGTACCATTTCGAGGGATATATTGCACGCTACGATGGATACTGCAATTCAAGGGTCATGTCGCATGCCGTAATGAATATTATAATTTGAGGATCGTATCGCATGCTGCGATGAATACTATAATTCAAAGATCGTGACACATGTCACGATGGATACTATCATTCGAGGGTTGTGTCACACGTTGCGATAGATGAATGAACTAAAAGTACCCCATGGGTACCGGACTGAGAGGCAGCGGGTGTGTATCACTAGGTCAGACATGCATAATTATACTTGACATTGCATTGCATTGCACATCTTTATCATTTAGGAACTTGTGAGTCTTTTTTTGGGACTTATGATGGATGAACTTGATCCTTATGTTGTTGATCTATAATTATTGGTGTGTTGTTATTGAGATATATGTTATGTACATTTTGAACTATTAGGTTGAGATAATTTTATGCAGGTTGTGGTTGTGGAGGTTCGGTTAGAGAGTTAGGAGTATCCATATTTTGTATTACTTGACTTGTGTTTAGGAGTTTGTTTGTTGAGTACCGTGTGGTTGGTACTCACCCCTTGCTTCTATATTTTTATAGGTTATGCACTCGGATCTTCGTGATAATCCCTCTTCTCTTCTAATACGAGGCTTTCTGTGGAGATTAGTGAGGTAGCTATTTGTCATCTCAGCGAATCCTTCTCCACCTATTTATGATTTTGTTCTGCTTTAGAGACAACATCATCTGAGACTTGTATTGTTTTTCAAATCTATTATAATACATTAGAGTCTTGTGCACGTGAAAACCATGTTTTAGGGAATTTTAATTAAATTGACTTATCATCCATGGATAAAATTTCATCTTTATTATCCTTTTGCATTTTATTGTTATAATTTGGTTTTAGGCTGACTTGTCTTGGTGGGATAAGATGAGTTTCATCACGTCCGTTTTTAGTTCATGGCGTCTATTTAGGGGATCAACCACTTAAACGATACCTAACTTACTGATCTTGAATACCATACACTAGAAAAAACTTCTACTATCCGGTTTTTCTAAGTTATGAATTCATGAGGATCACAAAATTCCTATTTCATTTTCTATATATTGATTTCAAATACTCATAATTAATAAATTATTACGTGTTATTAGTTTGTTTTACAATTATTACTTTTTATGTAAAATCTCGCTTAGAAAATAATCTGACTAAGAGTACAACTTATTATAATTAAACTAAGTCTAAATCATATTTTTTGTGGGTTTGGCCGTAATTTTTATTAGGTTTTATATTTGAATAATGATCGCTTTATACTTCTTAAGAGAGGTGTAATTTAGGCATATCAGTTATGAACAAAAAATAATTTTCTACTATAGCATACATGGATGCCACTACATTTTTTATCTATAAAGAAGGACCTCTTTCACTTCTTTTATACATCAAAATAAAGGTGAGAAAATAAGAGTGAGACATCATTGAGGAAAATAGTCTATGAGGAAAAATAGAGAGTGAGTGTTATTGTAGTAAGGTGGAAAACTAAAAGAGCAATAAATCGTTTGAGTGTGTATTTGTCTTTGGAGTTTTTTAGTGGACCTACAAGGGTAAAATTCCTTGCTATATTGATACGAGTTGCTCCTCTCGGCCTGTGTTTTTCCCTTGCCAAAAATATTTTTATGGAAAAATTGATGTTATTATTGCTCTTTTTATTCTTTTTATTTATTGTACTATTGTGTTCCATTGTTACTATTTTTATTACCACAAATATTATTTCTGTGGTGGATTTATTCCCAACATATCCTACTTTGAAATATTTGCTATGATATTTTGCATGTTTGAAGCCACAAATTACTTCAAGTTAATACTTTGCGACAATTGTATGTTGGTTAAGTGCCAAATTAGGTTGCATTCTTTCTGTCCATCTTCATATTCAAGGAAAATCGCTCCTCGTTTTTGTCCAACATACTGTGTTTCAAGTTCTTTAAGAATTGTTGTTGCGTCTGCAACCTCAAGAATCAGAATCACTACAATGTTGCACGGTTATTGTCTGATCTATTTAATGTGTCGATGTGATGATAACAAAGCTTACCACATTCTATTACACTTACTATTGAAAATTGCCAAGTATGTTGTCTCCAGGAATTTCATTAGAAGGTTCACAACTAATGTAGCTATTCTTTTCCTCTTCACTCTTCTTATCTAAAGAAAAATTCATTTTCTAGAGGTTGTGAAGAGATAATCTTATGCATTTTTTAATTTGATTAGTTATTTAACATGTTCTATTACTTGTCTTCTTTTCAAGTGAAGGAAGACTAAAGATCATAAGAAGGATATCTATTATGGGTTGATTATATAAAACACTAAAGGGTCTAACTATACCATCTCAAATTAAGGAAGCAAGTGAATAAGTTTCTAATAGTTTTTAAAAGTGAAGGAGCTAAAAGAAAAGACAAAAAAGAAGAAAAGGTGTGTTGGAACCGATGTATCAATTTATAGGTACAAGAAAGAAGAAAAAGAAAGAAGAATCATCATTGAAGTAGAAAGAGTTGGCAAAACATAATAAGAAAAAAAAAAAGAATATGCCAATGCAAGAAAAAGAAGAATTTATTTTGTAGTATCAACAGTTTTTGTATTTAGGCATTAGTAATGTTTTTAAGTTGTAAAAAGATTTCCTTGACCAGTTTTTAGAGGTTTGAAATTGTAATGACCTTAACATCTATTTTAGGAATCCTCAAGAAATTACCATTGTACCTATCTCATTAATTGTTTAAGGTGTTATTTCATCGAGTTACATTGTTGGTATTGAAAAATAGCCCCAATGTTCTGAAGTGTGCAAGTGTTAGAATTTGAAGGTCTAAGATGATTTAAAGCGAATGCCGATATCAATTAGAGTTTTGTATACTCGAAATGGATTTTTGGCAGTTCTATTGAACTTGGGAGATAATTTTAGGTCTAAGAGAGGTGTCGTCTTGGAAGACTTGAGTGCTTTTTGACCTTTCTAAGTTTGACTAATAGTTACTCTTTATCGAGTCCTGAATCAAGAAGACCTTGAATTCAATTTTTGATAATTCCATTGAGTTCAGAATGTCAAATTTAGTAGGGTAGCATATATAGATTGTGCGAATGGGGTTCCAAATGAACCTTGAAAATTGGATCGGAGACTTAGCCATTTTACCCAATTCTCTGGTGCCTTGCAGGTGTTTCTATCGCGGACCAGGTCTTGCTATAACAAAACCTACATGGTTCACTATAGTGGATGAAGTCTTGTTATAGAGATAGAGTGGGGTTTGATATAGCAGACCAGGTCTTGCTATAGCAAAGATGTGGGGTTCGCTATAGCGAACCAGGTCTCGCTATAATAGAGATGCGGGGTTAGCTATAACAAACCGAGTTCCGCTATAGCGACATATGAGGGGTATTTTAGGGGGCTAAAAATGGGAAAAGCCCTATATTTTTACTATTTTCAAAATTAGACCTTGGAGGGGAAATTTTCAAAGAAGATATTTCAAGAAACCTATTGGGTAAGTAATATATTGGATTTCAACTTGATTTTGGGGATTTTATCATTGACTGCGAACTTAGCGTTTTTGAAGATTTCTAACTCGAATTCAATACGATTTTTATGGATTTTGCAACCATGAGCCCCTAATTACTAGTAGAACCTGGTTCTAAACTCAAATTTTAATTTTGTTTTTAATCATTTTTGAATTTATTGATTTTTCTGGATGATTTTCCCCTCAATTCTCAATTATTGTAGTATGGGATGGATGGGTTCCTTATTATATATTTGATAGTGGATTGATATTTTGAGAATTGAATTCGTGGTTGCTGTCCATTTGAAGAGTTCATGTGTGGTTTGGCCTTGAGGTAGGTCTAGCTAATCATTCTTGGGACTTAGATTTAGTAATTAAGTATGCTCATGTGTTAGATTATGGGATGAGATCATAACATGTTACTTAGAAGTGATGTGGTGGATAGTTATGAAGTAACTTGTTACAATGTATAATTATGAAATTACGAATACTTGTGATATGGTTTCCGTATTACATCAATTATACTATTGGATCAATCATGAATAAGATGAAAATCGTGTGGGTTGAGATGAGATCATGTTGAGGCACACCTTATCAAGAAATGAGTTCCTAAGTTTAATTATGACTTATGTAGCATGCCCCTCTTGAGAACTTATATGATAATTTTTCTTATACATGGATATTGAGACTTTCTCACATAATTTTTTATGAGCTCCCAATTAATTATGAATTATGCTTGTATCCATTTTCATGCATTTGTATCTTAGAAATTGGATGTGATAGAATCCTTGTTTTGAAAGAAATGAAAAACTTTTGAAAACCCTTGACCATACGTGGGTGGCAAGGCAAAGTTATACTGAAAATGTGTGTGAGGTATATAGTCTGTGAGGCCCCCTAGATCTCCTTAGTTTATGAAGTTGTTGCTCAACGCGGTCGTATACTAAAGGTTGTGTGACAGTCTTGATTGCACCTTGCATTGCATCATTTGTTCTAAATAAAGTATTGCATTTTAATCTTTGCTTACTTTTCTATACCATGTGATATTTATATATATTGGCAGCACCTTTCCAGACTAGGTTTACCTATATGCAGGTGGAAGCGTCCTTAGTTTTCTTTTCACATAGTTTACTTAATTCTTAATACCAGTCGGTCAAACCTACTAGATACATATTATGTGTACTCAACTCTACCTTTCCATCCTCCATATATTCCAGTCAGGGTTATGTACATAGCAGTTAATAGTTTGTGTTGTTGACTTTCTCAGTTCCAATGGTGAGACTTCGGGCATCGAGTTCCATTGGATACTATCTTTAGCCTAGTAGTCTTTGTTTGTATTTCTAAGACTAAATTATATCTATAGACTTCTAGTATTTTTAAATAGATGCTCTTTAGAACTCGTGACTCCAGGTTTGGATATGAAGTTGTATTTTAAGATTTTGGTTATTACTTAAGTATTTATCTATTTATCTTCTTGAAGTGCATTTACTGTTCAGTCTAATTTAAGTATCTTTTAGTCATAGTCCCATTTTTGGGTTGTGAAAAAGTTGGTATCTAAGTGCTAGGTTCGCCGATTTCACATGTCAAAGAGTAAGGTGTCTAGTAGAGTCTCGTAAATTGGTATGTTGTCGTCTGTATCTATTTTCGAGAGGTTATAGGATACTTGTTAGGATGAACTTCTTTTGTTGGTTCCTTTTATGCATTTCTTTCATATCATGATATTTGAATACCTCGAATCCACTCTTTCTGCACAGATGCTCAGAGATAGAGTTGGAGATGAGATTGGAGAGCCTGGACCTATTGTTAAGGCCCCAATTCGTAGGCGAGGTAGGGTCATGGGAGAGACAGAGGTCGAGGCTATGATTGTGCTAGAGGGGCAACACTAGTTAGAGGATGAGCCAGAGAGGCCTCACCAGAGCCTACTATTGAGATAGAGCTCGTTGCTGAGCCTATGCTTGAGCCAGATGGGCCACTCCAAGGGCAGCCCAAGGATCCAATTCCACTTCTGCAGCTCTAGACACTACTCTAGCACTTAAGGAGCCATTGGTTTGACTGTTGGCGAGACCAGAGGGTACTCCCACCACTGTTATTCTTCCAATTATTTCATCTCCTCCTATGTTTGTTGGTCCCTCAAAGCCTATTCAGGGACTTGGTGCTAGATATCATGCCATGAGATCATTTGTAGTGGCCTCTATTACACCACCAAGATTTTTAGCCCCATCTATTTCTGCTAGTGTTGTATTGTCATTGTCTAAGCAGAAGAGCTTTGAGAGGTTTGTGAGATTGTCTCTACCTAGGTTTAATGGTACATTAGGGGATGGAGCCTACATCTTCTTGATGGAATGCTAAGATCAGTTGTATAATTTGGCCATTCTAGAGATTCATGGGGTGACATATATATCTTATCAATTCACCAGTATTGACAAAGAGTGATGGAGATCTGTTCTTGCATGTAGGTTAGTCGGTACCCCTATGATGGGTTGGGAGCTATTCACGGAGCTATTCCTTGAGAGGTTTTTCCCTTATAGCCTTCACAATTAACGTCAAGATGAGTTTGATAGGTTGGAGTAGGGTTCTATGTCAGTGTTTGAGTATGAGGCCCACTTTGATGAGTTGTCCCATTATGTTATGTCCAATATTTCCACTAAGTTTAAGAGGATTCGCAGGATAATTAAGGGGTTTGCTAGTTATCTTCAGGAGTACACAACTTCTCTGGCACTATCTAGCGATTTCTTTTAGAGCATCATTGGCCATGTGAGGATGATAGAGGGTATCAATCTTGTGAGACAGGGTGGTGGTAAGAGCTTTCTTCACCATGGTTAGTTTGTTATCTATACACCCAGAGGTAGGGATTATCAAGGCTTGGGAACTCATGGTTATCAGGGTAGGCTATCCTAGGAAGCTATTCAGGGCACTAGAGGTATAGGGGGGTCTGACTCTTATCGAGTTATTTGCAGCAGTTTATCAGGTTCAAAGGGTACACAGGTTTTTGAGGCTACTCTTCCCAGAGTTTGGGTTCTCATGGCTATTTTGTGTGTGATGAGTTTGGCCATCAGGCTAAGGATTTCCCTAGGCATGTTCCTGCTTCTTTTCCATCATGGACACAAATGACTCGACCTACACCAGCTCCAGTAACTAGAGATACATCTTAGGGTCCTAGGGGTGGTACCAAGGGGGTGATAGAGGTGGAGCTCAGGGTGGATCACAAGCTCGAAGTGGGTTTTTAGTAGTTTTGTTGGATTCGAGAGATGATTTTAAGTCTAGGGGAGGTGTTGTCTTAATTTTTGGAAGTCCTGATTGCTTTTTAGCCTTTTTAAGTTTGACTAGTAGTTGTACTTTATCAGGTCCTGGATCATGAAAACCTCGGATTTGATTTTCGACAGTTTCATTATCCAAAATGTCAAATTTAGTAGGGTAGCATATATAGGTTGCACGAATAGAGTTGGATTGGAAACTTAGTCATTTTACCCAATTCTTTGATATCTAGTGCCGTGTAGGTGTCGCTATAGCGATAAGGCAGGGTTTGCTATAGTGGACCAGGTCTCGCTATAGCGAAGACGGAGGGTTTGCAATAGTGAACCAAGTTTTGCTATAGCGAAGACCTGCGCGGGGTTCGCTATAGCAGATCAGGTTCTGCTATAGCGACATCTGAGGGGTATTTATGGGGGCTGAAAAATAGGAAAAGCCCTATCTTTTCACTACTTTCAAAATTGAAGCTTGGGGAGGCAGTTTTCAAAGAAGATTTTTCAAAAAACCTATTAGATAAGTGATTCTTAACTAAATACCTTTATTTTCCTTCAATAATTAGTGATTTCTACTTAAGTATATTGGATTTCAACTTGATTTTGGGGATTTTACCATGAAACTTGGACTTAGCATTTTTGAAGATTTCTAACTCGATTTCAACATGATTTTATGTATTATTCAATCATGAGTCCCTAATTACTAGTAGAACTTGGTTCTAAACTCAAATTTTGATATTGACCCTTTTCAAATTTATTGATTTTTTGGATGGTTTTTCCCTCGATTCACAATTGTTGTAGTATGGGTATGGATGGGTTCCTTATGATATGTTGTTGTATATTTGATAGTGGGTTGATATTTTGGGAACTGAATTCGTGCTTGGTCATCCGTTTTAAGAGTTCATGCGTGGTTCAGCCTTGAGGTAGGTTCGGCTAACCCTTCTTGGGACTGGGGTTGGGTAATTAAGTATGCTTATGTGTTAAATTACGAGATGAGATTGTGACATGTTACTTAGAAGTGATGTTGTGGATAGTTGTGAAATAGTTTACTTGTTTCCATGTCTAATTGTGAAATTACGAATACTTTTGTTGTAGTTTCCCTTATTAGAACAATTATATTATTGCATCAATCATGAATAAGTTAAAAATCGTATGGGTTGAGATGAGATCATGTTGAGGCACACCTTACCAAGAAACGAGTTCCTAAGTTGAATTATGACTTGTATATCATCCCCCTCCCAAGAACTTATGTGACATCTTTTCTTATACTTGAATATTGAGACTTTCTCACTTAATTGTTTATGAGCTCCTAATTAATTATGAATTACACTTGTACTAATTTTCATGCATTTGTACCTCGGAAATTGGATGTGATGGAATGCTTGTTTTGAAAGAAATGGAATACTTTTGAAAACTCTTGACCATGTGTGGGTGGCAAGATGATGCTATAATGGGAATGTGCATGAGGTATATGGTCTGCGAGGCCCCCCGAGTCCCTTTAGTTTATGGAGCATTGCTCGACGGGGGTGTATACTTAAAGTTGTGCGGCAGTCTTGATTCCACCTTGCATTGCATCATTTATTTTGAATAAAGTATTGTGTTGTAATCTTTGCTTACTTTTCTATACCATGTGATATTTATATATATTGGTGGCACCTTGTCGGACTGGGTGTATATTGTATACAGGTGGAGGTGTCCTTAGTTTTCTTTTCACATAGTTTACTTAATTCTTAATACTCAGTCAGTTAAACCTATTGGGTACATATTATGTGTTACGCACGTGGCAGTTGATAGTTCGTGTTGTTGACTTCCTCAGTTCTAGTGGTGAGACTACAGGAATCGAGTTCCATTGGATACTATCTTTAGCCTAGTAGTCTTTGTTTGTATTTCTGAGACTAAATTGTATCTATAGACTTCCAGTATTTTTAAATAGATGTTCTTTAGAACTCGTGACTCCAGGTTTTGGAAATGAAGTTGTATTTTGAGATTTTAGTTAATACTTAAGTACTTATCTTCTTGAAGTTTCTTTATTGTTTGGTGTAGTTTTAGTATCTTTTAGTCATGGTCCGATTTTTGGATCGTGACAGAAATGCAACTTAAAGACTGTTATTCGATAGATTATGGATTGGATGCTTAATTCTACTATAGAAATGTTTGTTATCCTTGTTTACATGTTTTAAGCCGCATATGATTAATCTCCATGGCAGATGTACATAGGGCATCATGGGTGCTTAAGCACCCATTGCCATCTATGACAAACACTATTATTTATGTACGAAATTCAATAATTTATTAAAATATATTAGCAGAGCACTCACTCTATGTGGCAAATTTCAAACTAAAAATAATTGAACACCCATAATACAAAATTTCTGGATCCGCCACTATCTCCATATATTCACAATATTTGTAACAATTCTTTTGCTTACATCTAATTTAGAATCTTGTACTACTGGCATACTTGTAAACTTTTGTAAAATTTTAATGCAGACTCGTTCATCACAAATTTAAGAAAACAATCGAAAAACAAGGCATACTATTAGAGGAAAAGATGCAGCAATACAACTTACATTTGACACAATATCCATCTTATTATCAAAGAAGGAAAAAAACTAAAAGGATCTTTCAAGACACGTGAACTAACTGTGAAATCAAACAAATAACATTTCCAGTGAAAGTCTAAACAAAATGAGAGTAGAATTTATTAAGCCTTGGAATCCATGACGATGATGGTGCTAAGGTTCATAGGGTGCATGTAGTCAGTTGTTCCAGTCAAGATTTGTTCAACAATGATTCTGTTAGCCTTCTCTGTGGGGTGAAATGGATCCCAAAATGCGTATTCATCTCTGTTTGGGCACAAGTTGGATAAAGGTGTGCACAGCCCTATCCCATTGTATGGTCCTTGTCCACAGCATGCCACCTTTGATGTCACAAATCCTGCCCCATAATCCATTTACCTTCAATGTTAGTAAATCAGCTATTTATTTGTATGTAACTAACATTAGCACTTCTTTTATTTTACACAAAAATGAAATCACTTAATACACTTTTCATGACTTGTTTTTTTCGGTTAATAGTAAATGGCCCGAGTCAACAAGACCTCAACTAGATCCATCATTCACTGCTACACCTGGTCCATCCGTCATACAAAAATAACTATAAATAATTTTGGATTTAATTTGCATACAACTGACCTTTAAAAGAATTTTTACACTATACATGTATATTAATTATTCTATTGTAGCAAATACTGCCCTATTTTCTAGGTTACAATCCTTCTTATCATGAGCAATTACTTGTATTCATCTAATGGTGTATGTAGAAGTTATACCCTATAATTTTTCATATATAAAATAATACAGGAAGACAAGAGGGGTTGCCTAGGTGGTAATTAAACACTCTCCACCTCTCCACCTCCAATTCTAAGATTGTGAGTTTTAGTCACCAATAACGCAAAAAAGATGAAAACTATAATTAGAGAGGTGTAAAAAGTTTTTTTAAAAAATAATAAAGCAAGAAATTCCTCCTCATCTTAAAAGAACTAGTATAACCTTTACCCCATGTTCTCACTATTGTAGTACAAGTTAGAAAGGACTAAAAATGTGTGATATCATTTTTAAAAACCTACTTATTTTGCTACAACCTATTATTACTCTCATCTAAACACTTAAAAAAAATTATGCTAAGAATGACGACAAAAGTAAGTAGGTGATAATAACTTTGAAGGGTTAAATTATGTACCAAAAGCTTGAGGATTAGCTATGAAGTCCAAGTGCATTTGGTTTGTGTTTGCTGCAATGAAAACGTGGCTGCCTATTTCACTGTTGAGGCCATTAAGCATCTCAACTAGCTGTGGATTGAACAATACTGCTGCTTGCTGCAGATCATCAGCACAGTTACCATCGCTACTTCTTTGGGCTAATTCCGATGGCACACAACCTAGTGGCCCTGTCCCCGTCACAATAACTCTACGAGCTCCTAAGCGGTAGAGCTTCTGTATCGTAAAATTAAATTCTCAGTATATAAAATTTAAAATTATTAGAGATTCATGTTGCTTTAAGATACATCTTCAAATTCAATACAGCAATAAAAGAAGAAATATTGTTATTACGTTGTGCTACATAATATGACTTGAACTATAATGGGACATCTAAGAATTGTACAACTATTAATCACATGTAGGATTTATATTACTTTCCCTCTAAAGTAGGTCTGCACTGATTCTACGTCTACTGAATACTCAAATGCTATAAATTATGACCTATTTCCTCGAGTGTTCCTTTTCATAAACTTCAAAATTATTTTTCTAGATTTACGTTGCCTGACATTCCTAACCTTTTTTCCTCCTTTTTCACATGCATCAAATTTTTTGTTTACATTGTTCTTGTTTTAATATGAAATAAGTCATAGTATTTTGTTTGTCTTTATAGATAGGACATATTAGAAAAGAAATAGGTATAGGAAGGAGAAAGTGAACAATTTTATTTAGTTGTCCAAATCAATATATGCAGTAGGTAATTAATTTAGAGGAAGTATATATTGATTGTTACCGCAAGAACATTTTTGTACTCTGAGATGACATAGGAAACATAATCTGGAAGGATATATTGGCGAGATCTGACAGAAAAAGGGACCAAATAATAATTGTTGACAAAGTCGTTGCCACCAAGTGTAATTAGAACTAGAGCCTCCTTCACCAGTTGTTTTGCCTTTTCACTTCCTATCAAAGCCGCAACTCTTTTCTGGTATTCTGCAAAGTACTCCAATTGTTGCCCAATCCTTATAATGTTTACCTAAAAAAAGACGGATAATCAACATAAAAAATAATTTTACTCACCTTTTTAAGAGTTTATATAAAACTTTTAGCATTAACCTATAAAGTAAAATAGGCTGAAGATATTGCTTTTCTATCCTAACTTATATATGTGATATCACTCAACCTTCTTAATCTTTCTTTGGATAAAATTTACCTATTTGAAAATTAGGTAAAATTTATGTGATATCAGACTACTCATTTGAATAATGGATGACTTATAAGTTGAGAGTACTAGTATTCTATTCCTCAATATTAAAGAGAAAAATTAGCAAATTACTTAAATCTACAGTAGTATAAACTTCTAAAATAAATCATTTGTAGGTAAAAACTATAAAATCAATTACTGTTGCAAATTCAATAATGGTTTTTGAATTAGAATTTAAAATACAAATAAAACTTACAAATTGAATTCCAGTGTCATTAAGTACGCCAACTCCAGCAGATGCAAAGTTGGCACCAACAAGAAGCTTTTCACCTTGAAGTTCCGGACTCAAGTATGGCAATGTAGGCTCTATCCCAAGTTTTTCACCTAATAATTACATTAACAAGGAAAAAACAAATTTTAATAAATAATCATATATATAAGCAAAGAGAAAAAGAAGACACAATAGATAACCATTGCACCGCACAGAGAGAAAATTTACCCATGAAAAAAGAGGAAATTTAATTTATTACGACTCCCAGAAAGATTGCTTTGACCATAACTTAAAAATTTGAGTTTTTAAAATTTAAAATTGTATTTGAACATGCATTTTACTTGCAATTTAAACTTTTATAATCTAAGGTTAAATTTCTCCCAAAAGCAAATATAGACCAAACTTTGAAACTTTAATTTTTTTTTCAAAAGAAATATTTTAAAATATGATCTAAAATTGTCAACAAGTGATATTTGCTAACATTATCTTCTTTAACTAAAAAAAAAACAATTGTGACTCGAACTTCCGACCCCACACAGTGGAATTGTTGTTTCTTGATCCTGAAATTGTCCCCTCAAGGACCACGTGTGGCTGATCCATAATAATGCTGCATGCATGCACACAGCAGCACCAAATGTGTTAGATGATTTTCCAGTACTAGTAAAATAAGGAAAGAAGATACTAAAATTTTGAAGGTTGTAAAGCTTATGATACTAATGTGCATCGCTGAGGAAACTTGAACCTTATTTAGCAAAATAAATTTTTTTTTTTTTTAAAAATAATAAGAAGAAAAGTGACTTTCTTAATAGAAATAGAACAAACAAGTTGCATAAGAAACACACTTATTTTTCAAATTTATTGTCCCAACCCAATCCACCCTGAAGGCCCACTTCCCATTCCTATGTCGCTTTTGTAGTGTTTTGCTAGACATTATATAAATATTTTTGGAATATTAATACTCCTTACTCATCAAACTTTAAAAAATAAATATTTTTGAAGAAAATATACATTTTCCCTTGGCCAAAAACACCCATAGGTTTGAAGTGGTAAAAAAAAAGAAAAAAGAATTAACTGATAATGTCAGGAATATTAAGGCCATTGGAGAATCGTCCAGTTGGACGGTGCGTTGGATAATCGATGCCATAAGGAGGGGAATCAGCACGAGCACTTGTAGCCAAGTAATTGTTATTTCCATTATCAACCAATGAATCTCCAAACACAAAAAATGCTCTTCCGCCCTCTACCGCATTTGTTAATACCATCATCATCAAAATAATCCCAATAATGGAAGCCATTGATCACTAACAAGTGCTACCTAGCTATAGCAAATTAAGAGGAAGAGAAAATAGAGAGAGAAAGAGCTACGTGGTGTTTTCCTTCCTTTTGAAAGAAACTAAATAATGAAGTGTTTTTGGTGTGATATTGTGAAAGAAGACTTGTCTTTATATATGCATTGAGGGAGGTAAATTAAACTAATAAATGCCTTAGGGTGTTTGGTGTTATAATATAAAAACTAACTAGTAAAGAAAGGGATCACAACAACTTTCAATTGCCATAATCAATGTAGACAGTTGTTAAGCAGGGGTGATTAAATGCATTTTCAACCATTCACCTCAAAGAGTTTTTTCTTTTTTACTTTTTAATTCAACTTCTTACACTAAGAATCTGTATGGAAGGACATCCTGATAATTAAATTTAGTGGAATCGGGTATAATTACATTGTCTGACCTGTTTGGTTAGACAGGTAATTATTTGATCAACAAGTAATTGAGTGTAATTGAATGAGTGTAATTACACTTTTTAATTCATAGGGATAGGTTGTGAATTGTAGATAATTAATTACATACTAATTATTTTTTAATTTCTTTCTTTTATTATTTATTTTGATTATTTTAAATTATTTTTATTTTTATTATTTTAATTTTTTCTAAAATTATATTTTATAATATTTATTTTTCATTTCTTTTTTATTCTCAATCTTTATATGTCATGTGATTCCATATAATTTTTCACATTATCTTTTTTTTATTCTATGTTTTTTTTCTCACTAGAATCATTTTATAGCATTCTAATTTTTAACTTAGAGTTGAATTCATTATTCGATAAAGTTATAAATATACGTATTTTTTTCTTTTAAATCATCTTTATGTATGTTATATTGAAATTTGGCATAAGAGTATTATGTTAATTTTTTTATTTTGAATTTAAAACTTATGTTATATTTTTTAATTTCATTTGTTTTTATAATATTGACTTGATTTTTCACATTACAAAGACCCAAGTAGTATACAATAATTTTATACAATCAAGTAAACAAATACATGTAATCGTTCATAAAGCTAAATCTATAATAACCTGCTGAAAGTAAAATATATGTGCTATAACAAATTAAATATATTGATAGTATATTAAATATATACACAATCCCTACATCTTAACTTAAAATAATTTCTATGGATCTGTCTGATGGAGGTGAAAAATGCTTCCCTTTTAATGTGGAGCAAGTTTTAATAAATTAGCAGGAGAAGTTAGTTCCTAGTAACAGCTTGTGTCATATTTTCACTTTTCCCATCTTGATTAGTCAAATGTATGTATAGGAAGTTGGTATAACTATACATGTGAATCCATTACTTTGTTACTTATAATTGACTAATTGTGCCGTTAAGTGCTAACCAGGGTTCAAAGTACAAATCAGTTAAAGCGGCCTCCTCAACTGTAATATTGATGATTCACCAGTGGCCACATATATTGTTTGTACATATTAATTAAATAATTCACTTTACGTGGAACTTAAACTTTATCTTACCATTCTAAAAGTTTTCTGAATTCCTTCAAAAAGGTTGCTAAAAAAAATTAAAATAGCTAGGGTTGCACTCATGTTTAAAATTGTATCACTTCACTTAGCTTGTAACTTGACTAGTTCAATTCACTATCTTATGTTAAGGTAGAAAATCCTCTACAGATACTCTTCCCGTCTTCCGTTTAAAAAAGCATAAATTAATTTGAATTGACACGGAATTTTTTTAAAAATAAACAAGACTTTTCAACCTTGTGATCCTAAATATACCAGATGCAATTTTTTAAAAATTTTTTTTTTACCAGATGCAAAGTTAAAATTAAAGTGTTACAAAAAAAAAAGGTTTTTTTTTAAAACAGACTAAAATGAAAAGTAGTTTTTTTTTTTTTAAAAGTAGAGGAAGTATATAAGTAATTCCTTTGTTAAAGGGAAAAAATGAGATTTCTTCGCCATATATAAATTAAATAGGAATAGAGTTACATTTTTAGATGTGAAAAATGATTTTTATGTGTAAAAATGAAAAGGTCTTACAGAATGTCATAAATTTTTTTTAAAAACTACAAGTGAAAATGTCATAAAACCTCCTTACCTAATCTCCACCTCTGCTAAAGGAATACTGTTTATACTTGGAAAGTACATGGGAAAATATTGTGGTAGAGTTGTTATAATATATATGGACTTTTTGTATCATAGATTTTGAATTTGAACACAGTAAATGGAGAACTTCTTGGGAAGCGATTTATGGGACTTATTTAACACAAATTTGAATTCATCTAACTATATACTCTCTTTCGTCAATATTAGTTGTCCACTATTGATTTGGCATAAGTATCGCGAAGTAGTAACTGATAGAGATAATTTTAACAAATCATCATTTGAATATAGTAAATATACAATGTCTTAAAAAATGTAATAGAGAAATGTCTATAATTAATGATAAGGATAAATTTAAAATTTAATGTAAAATATCTCTTGATTTTATAGAGTATACAAATATTGTTAGATATTTATTTTTAATATGGACAAAGAGAGAAATTTCGAACCACAAAATATGATGAAAACAATTGTGGTTTAATTAGCAAATTGCATGTGAAAGGGTTTTGAAAAGTAAATTTATTGGAAGATGAAGCAAGAAGAAGATAATGTAAGAATATATTTAAGAGTGTATTAAATTGATGCTAAAATAATTTTTGAGTAATTGGAAGCTATTATTTTCAAAGACGCATTAATGGGTTAATTTGGAAGAGAGCTTTAAAAACAGCTAATAATTTTATTTTATCTTTACTAACACCGCTTTCTTTTAATTCCCACGTGCTTTCCTCTACTTTCAACACAAAAAAAAACTACCAAGAGTGTCATTTCTTTTCTCTTCAATTTTTTCTTTCTTTTTACCCAAAAATATCTCTTGACGACGTTTAATTAGTATTGTAATTGGCCCATATTTTTGGTCCACGATATAACGTACTTCTACCAAATGGTTAAAGAGTTATTTATTTTTCCATTGAGGTTAGAACTTAATTAGCACATAAATTAAAGGGGAAAGGGAACATAAATTACACTAAACGAACTCTACAATTTACACTCAATTCTTTTGACATAAAATGGATGAATAGTATTTTTTGAAAGAAGAATTGCATTTACGAAAGCGTAAGATTGTTGCTTTTATTTTTTTTAGTAAGTATATTATATTAGTTATAGACAGTAGATAGTTCGATATCACTATCGAAATTAGTGAGTATAACAAAATTATCAAAATAAGCTAACTTATTACGAATGGAAAAAGTCACTAGTTTGATTATTGTTGATACTCCATCTTAGTCTTCTAGTGCTTTTTTGATGAAATCAAGAGGATTTTGCAAAACGTGAGGCTGGCAGTTTGTTGTTAGCTTGGAAACTTGTTTGGCCAAAACATCAGATAGTATCTAGTTTACACGACAACTATGTTGGGTCACTAGATTCAATAACTTCTTCAAAAGTGACCTAATTGATGATACTCTCGTTGATCTAAACTATTATTAATTTTTTTTTTCCATCTATATACACACACGCACACACTACTATAACATCAGTTAATTAAATTCAGCTTTTAACTTTAATGTAGCAAATGAAGGAGCCAAGATTATTAACCTATATCAGTTTTAATGAGCTATTTTAGGGGCATTGTTCTGGATCCAAAAGATAATAAATGTTGTTTTTCCTTTGTTCCTATTATGGAGAAAGCAAGATTAGGCTATTTCTAGTTTAACAGCTATTGCTTCCATAATACCCAATTAGCCAAATAACTTAATGATAAAAGGTGCGAAATTAGCTTCTAGTTTCTGAAATGTTTTGAGAACTGAAACTAAATGAAGGGAGGGTACTCTGATTAATGTTTAAACTGATAAATAGTTTTGGAAAAATGTTCAAATATATCCATAACATTCACAGTTTATCTTATATTTTTTCTATATTAACTTATCGATCTATACAAAATTGAATCACATTATTTTTCTCCTAAAACATGTCTCTTGCTTACAAGAAAAATAATGTACTTAAATTTGTTAGGTATCAATGACTCGCGTAATTAATTTAGCTCGTTAAATTGGTCGATTACAATTTGAATATTGCAAAAATGACATAATTATAAAGTAAATAGACATAAAGTAATGTAACCAAAAAGTCCGAGGGTCTAATAGGTTGTCGGATTGAGCCCCTTGAGAGATAAACTCATCCGTGATGCATGATATGTCATAATGCTTAAAGTAAAGAGGATGAGACGTGACCCACATCACAATCCATGCAAGCCAATACATGAACTCCCGATGTCAAGCCCCCGCATCGAGATTAGGATGACTACTTGTCAAGGGTAGCCACACCACACCTTACGACCCGGTCATTTCGGTGTGATGGTCACCTTCCTTACGACTTGGTCATTTTGGAAGGATTTTCAAGTCATATCATATCAAGAATACCTATGTTGGCACCTAGTTCAAGAGAAAGGAGTGGGACACTTGGGGATAGCCCACTTACTACTCCAATCCCATTCAGTGCTCGGTCGTCATCCCACAAGAATACATATACTTATACATGCTTTAAAATGAAGGATAAGTACTTTCAAATCAATGCAATGCAAGGTTGGGCTAAAAAGTCAAATCGTAATTCAAGTCTTTCCCTATTTTGAGCTAAAAAGCCAAACAAGAGTTCAAGTAGCAAATGCAAGGGCAAATGCATAGGAGTAGCTCATCCAAGACAAGTACAAGATGGTATATTCACTCAAAAGTGCCCAAAAAACCAAGTCAAGACAAGATGTGATTACATTCTAGTCATATTCCGTGTCTTCCAAAATTAAGTCAAATCAAATCAAGGTGGGACTAAGCCCATAACAAGAGTTTCATCAAAATCAAGTTTCAAGTATGCATACGTCATGAATGATGATGAGAATAGCATGGGAAATTAGAATTCATAAATTAAACTCATACTAAGAGAAATCCACATGAAATCCAAAGTTAAATCAACAATTGAAACTCAATAAACATCACCCATGCATAGATTTAAAGAGTAAGACATGCACAATTGAACCTTCATAAAACCAATGGAATTCAATAAATTAGGGCTTAATTCACTTTAAAATCAACAATTAAATATAGCACACACTTCAATTTAATTAAATCAACAATAGATTTAAAGACCCAAATTTAAAGTAAGCATAATTTCATAAAATTAATTGAGGAAATTCATTTGGGGCTTCATGGGTGAAAGGAGCCATGAATAAATTCTCACATATCTTGATTACCAAGAAGCTTTAGGGAGAAAAGAGATTGAAGAAGAAAGCTTCCTTGAATTTCGATCTCAACCTTCAACCCACACTTGGAAGAGAGCCTTTGGAAGAGAGAGTTGGAAAATAATTCTAAGTGTAGGAAGAAATTTGAATTGAATGAAGGTGTAAAGGCTAATTCAGGGGTTTAGGAGGGCTTAGGAAGACTAAAACATCCTTAGGAATAACCAAAATTACAATTGAACTATTTATGAAACGGGTGAGAAAAACTGACAATGACACCTTCATGGACCACTACACAGACCATGAGTCCTCCCGAGAAGCTACACTTGAAAAATATTTCGTCGACGAGGATCCGAGACGGTAATTCCATACTTAGAAAAATTTTGCTCCCGCAACTACACGATAGGATTCACGGTCCGTAAGGCTTCACACGGACCATGAACTGGTCCATGGAGCCTCACTTGGTTCAGAGCCTTGGCTGGCACCTTTACACGGACTGGTTCACAGGCCTTGAGGCCTCACACGGTCCGTGAACCTCACTTCCTCGTTGACACAAATTCTGGAACGTTAACCTTATACATAAAATCAATCCTTTGGTCAAGTCCATCCCGAAATACCTTACCACGCCTCGTGAGAGGTCACACTGGCTACTTCATGGACCATGAGATAACACATGAGCCGTGAAGGCCACCATGGGACAGTGCCTTAACAAAATTTCCAGAAACGGATCCCTGTGCAGACAGTCTCACCAAAAAGGCTATAACTTCTTCATCCAAACTCCGAATCAAGTGAAACCAAGTGCGTTGGAAAGATAACTCAAAGAGATTCAATTTGATAGGTAATGGTCCTCCCAATGCTACCCGTGATAAGAGAAATGGCCATTTAAAGTCAGTACTTCCATAAGACGTCAAGCAAAACATAACTAATGTGATTTCTTTGAATACGACCACTCAAGAGAGACTCATAAAGCTCATTAACCAACCATGGTTGGTTCAAATAAGATCTCAACCAACATCAAAAGGTTCAAAAATTTATGGGTTGTTACATCATCTCCCCCTTGGGAACATTCGTCCTCGAATTGGCTAGAACAAGGCTTGACTTAAACAAGAAACATTTCAACATAAAACATAATGCATCATTCATCATTTGAAAATCATAAAGTCATTTAAAACTCATGTCAAAACATAATTTAAATTATATTTATGCACATGTATGCATGCCATGCCATAAAACTCAAAAAATAAAGAATTAGGACTATTCGGAAAGGATAGAACCTAGTACCTTAGGCTTAAGTAGATTGGAAGAGATAGGGATATCGCCTCATCATGTATGACTCCACTTCCCATGTAGAACTCTCCACATGTTGGGTCCTTCAAAGCACCTTAATCAAAACCACCTCCTTGTTGCGAAACCGCTTCACTTGCCTATCTAAGATTTCAACCGACACCTCTTCATAAGTCAAGTTCTCCTCAACGTAACACCCTCCAAAGGTACAATCACCTTAGGGTCACCAACCAACTTTCTCAACATTGACAGATGGAACACCGGATGAATATAACTCATATCCAAAGACAACTCCAATCTATAAGCCACATTGCCAACCCGCTCAATAATCTCATATGGCCTGACATACCAAGGACACAACTTACCCTTTTTACCAAAATGCATAATACCCTTCATGGGTGAGACCTTCACATAGAACCAATCATTCACATGAAATTCAAGGTCTCTCTTCTTAACATCCGAGTAACACTTTTGGCGACTTTGAGCCGTTCTCAATCTCTCTCTAATCAACTTCACCTTTTCTATAGCTTCAACCACCAAGTCCGGGCCTACCAATGCCATCTCACCCGACTCAAACTATCCCACCAGGGATCTACACTTCCTACCATACAAATCTTGAAATGGAGCCATACCAATCCTAGCATGAAAATTATTGTTGTAGGAAAATTTGATAAACAGTAGATGATCATCCCAATTTTCTTTGAACTCTAACCCACAAGCCCTCAATGTGCCCTCCAAAGTTTGAATTGTCCTCTTGGCTTGCCCATCAGTTTGAGGGTGGAAAGCGGTGCTCAATTCAACCATAGTGCCAAGCCCTCTTTGAAATGATCTCCAAAAATGAGAAGTAAATTGTGTACCACGATCCAATATGATAGACATAGGTATGTCATGCAACCTTACCAATTCCCAGATATATAATTTAGCATAATCTTCGACATTGTAGGTAGTCTTGACCGGTAAAAAGTGAGTCGACTTGGTCATTTGATCAACAATAACCCATATAGAATCAAATTATTTATGAGTACAGGGCAACCCAACTACGCAATCCATGTTCACATCTTCCCACTTCCAAGTAAGAATCTCAATATCTTGAGTCAAACCACCGGGACTTTGGTATTCTACCTTCACTTGTTGACAATTCAGATATTCCGACAAAAACTTGGTTATGTTCTTCTTCATGCCATGCCACCAATACACCTCTCTCAAATTTTGATGCATCTTAGTAGATCCCAGATGAATAGAATATTGGGAGTTATGGGCCTCACTCATGATAAACTCCCTAAGGCCATCAACATTCAGAACATACAACTTGTCTTGGTACCGTAGAACACCATATCCCCCTTAAAAGAAAACCTCTATCTTTATTTTGGCAACCAACTTCTTCAATTCAACTAAAGAAGAATCCAAATCTTGTTTTGCCTTGATATCAATAACCATAGAAGACTCAGATCCATTTTGAACAAGAATACTGCCATCATTGGAGTCAGTCAATCTAATACCAAACCTAGCCAAACGGTGCACATCCCTTACCAACTCCTTCTTTCCTTCATCAATATAAGACACACCACCCATGGACAGTCTACTAAGGGTATCTGCTATGACATTCTCTTTGCTAGGATGATATAGGACACTTATGTCATAGTCCTTGAGTAGTTCCAACCACCTCCTTTTCCTCGAGTTAAGATCTCTTTAGGTGAATACATATTGCAACCTCTTATGATTGGTGAAAACGTCTACATGAACCCCATAAAAGTAATGTCTCCAAATCTTTAAAGCAAAACCACCGCTGCCAACTCAAGATCATGGGTAGGGTAGTTTCGTTCATGCACCTTCAATTACCGAGATGCATAAGTTATTACCTTACCATATTGCATAAGCACACAACCCAACCCAATCCGAGAAGAATCACCATATACCACAAACTCATCTAGTCCATTTGGTAAAGTCAAAACAGGAGCTGATGTAAGTTGGTCCTTCAAAGTCTAAAAACTCTTCTTACACTCATTCGACCACACAAACTTGGCTTTATTTTGAGTCAACTTCGTCAATGGAGATCCGATGGATGAAAATCCCTTAACAAACCTCCAATAATAATCGACCAACCCAAGGAAACTTCAAATGTCAAAAGGGGTCAATAGTCTAGGCCAATTCTTTACCGCTTTGATCTTCTTGGGATCAACTTTAATACTATCACCGGACACCACATGACCAAGAAAAATAACTTCTTCTAACCAAAACTCACATTTGTTAAATTTGGCAAACAACTTCTTCTCCCTCAAGGTTTGAAGTACTAACCTCAAGTGATCCATATGCTCCCGCTCATTTCAGGAGTAAATCAGGATATCATCGATGAAGACAACCACAAAACTGTCAAGAAATGACTTGAACACCCGATTCATAAGATCTATAAACATCGTCGAGGCATTGGTCAAACCAAACATTATTACCACAAATTCAAAATGTCCATGCCGAGTTTGGAAGGCTATCTTAGGAATATCACACTCCCCTACCTTCAACTGATGGTAATCCGAACGAAGATCTATCTTTGAGAAGTGAGTGGCTCCTTGAAGCTGATCAAACAAGTCATCTATCCTGGGCAATGGGTACTTATTCTTGATGGTCACCTTATTCAATTGTCGATAGTCAATACGCATTTAAAGAGACCCATCCTTCTTCCGTACAAACAACATGAAAACACCCTAAGGTGAAATACTTGGCCTAATAAAGCCTTTATCCAACAAGTCCTTCAACTCTTTTAGTTCAGCCGGGGCCATACGGTAGGGAAGAATAGAAATAGGTTGAGTATTTGGAAGGAGATCTATTCCAAAATCCACCTCTCTTTTAGGAGGAATACCAAGAAAGTCTTCGGGAAACACATCAAGAAATTCATTAACCATCAAAACCAATTCAAGAGTGGGTGGCTCAGTCTCCATATCTATAACCCTCACAATATGATAGATTCACCCCTTAGAAATCATCTTTCGGGCCTTGAGATAAGAAATAAATTGACCCTTAACAATGGAGTCACTACCCTTCCATTCTAAAACAAGCTCATTAGGAATCTGAAATCTGACTTGTCTAGTCGTACAATCAACCGAGACATATGACGCATGCAAACAATCCATCCCAAGAATAATATTGAAGTCAAAAATCACAAGCTCTACAAGGTCACCGGGAAATATTTTATGCAAGACTGAAATAGGACAACCATGATACACTTTTCGGGCAATGATAGACTCACCCACGGGAGTATAAATCGAATAAGGTTCCCTCAAAGTTTCAGGACTCAAACCAAATTTAATAGCCAACAAAGGAGTCACAAAAGATAAGTTTGCACCTGGATCAAGCAAAGCATAAGTATCAAAATCAAAGACTTTTAACATACCAGTCACAACATTTGGAGCCTCATCCACCTCCTGTCTGGCTTGAAGAGGATATAACCTATTGTTTCTGGGATCACCACCAACTTGAGCCTTTGGCTGACCCGGCTATCTGGAACTACTTTACCCTTTCTTGTATTCTTGGGGCAATCAACAACCTAGTGGTCCATACTACCATACCTGAAACAGGCACCCGAGGTCCTCCTACATCCTCTCGAGTGATTCTTTCCACATAGGTCATATTGAGGAGGCAATGGTCCACTCCTAACTGGTGCTTTGGGAAGGGATACCCTAGCATTAGCAAACCTTACATTTGAACCTTGGCCTTGTTAGAATCAGCCATTTCCACCACTACTCCTAGAGTTAGAGAACCCACCATCATACTGAGCCCTCTTGGAATCATTCATCCTCCTCTCCTTGAGTTTCTCCCCCTCAATCTATTCAGCTTAAGTCATAAGCTCGGAAATGTCCATCTCCCGAATAAGCATAGCAGTGCGACATTCCTTCACTACCAAATCAGAGACCCCAGAAATAAACTTGTGCATCCTTTCACGGGAATCAACCACTAGCATGAAAACATACTTTGAGAGCTTCATGAACTTGAGAAAATAGTCTCTCACAGTCATTCCACTTTGCTTGAGATTAATGAACTTGGTCATCTTGGCCTCCCTAAGTTTAAGAGAGAAGAAACAGTCTCAAAAAGAAAACTTGAACTCCTCCCAATCAACCTTACCATCAACAACCCTCTCAACCAACCACTGATTGTACCACACTTGAGCCACATCTTTCAACTGATAACCAACCAATTTAGCTTGCTCCTCAGAACTCACACCTATGCATTCAACACTTTGGTGAGCTCATCAACATAGTCTTGGGCATCCTCATCAGCTTTAGAACCAAAGAACTCTGGAGGATTCATCTGAGTGAAGTCCCTCACCCTAGAAGTTGGGGTTTGTCTATGAGTGGGATTAGCCAGTTGGGCCTGATTAGTCACCACTTGAGCCAACATAGCAACCATATTTCAAAATTCAGCATGAGTCACTTGCTCCCCCATAGTCTTTTGAGGGGCTTGTTCCTCATAAACCGTGGTCTGTCTAGGGAGAGGAGCTCTTCGTGGAGGCATCTTCTGAAAGAGTGACAAGAACACCAACAATTTAGGAAACCTTATAAAACAGTTCATAGCATGACATAAAAGACAACGAAGTGAGACAATTCCTAAAACATCGCCATAGCCTTTCATTCATAGGTATAACACACATCACACCCATGAATAAGACTCTACTTGACGCGACATGTTAGACTCCGAGGACCATTTACAAACCTAGTGCTCTGATACCATTTTTGTTATGACCTGAGAGTAGGGCCTAGATGTGACATGGAAAATGGGAACCCGAGAGTTCTCAATCAAGCCATCTTAGCATCGATTTACACATCATTGGTTCAGAAATGCATAGTATAACAAGTAGCACATAATTTTAAGGGATTACGAGGCTTTGGACTCAAGCTATGGGTATATCATCGAGGCAAGAATTTGCATGAATCACATAGCATATAATAAATACATTCTAAGGGACGGGTAAGTATGACTCAAGCTATGAGGGCAATGAGTGACTTGGGACTTTCCACATAAGTACATTCTCATTAAATCAAGTCATAATAACATAAGCATAATCATAGTCAAAGCATGATGTAGGCATAGCATCTTAGACAAACATATAATATGGGCATATAATAGAATCTGATATGTCCATCAATGCCCCTACATAGAATAAGACGGGGGCTACAATCGGTCCCGGACTCACCCTCAAGTAATAAGATAGAAAATAAAAAAATCAAACATAAGATAGAGGGTGGTGGGTCTTGCCCTTGAAGTAAAGAGCTCACCACTAGTAAGAATCCAAGATCACAAAGCTAAGCGTCCAAAGGTGGATAGATATCATCTTCATGCCCTACATGGTTAGATCATGTAGATAAAAAGTATGGGCTAGCACATATAATGCACTAAGTATGCGGGCATGCAATGCATATGAACATGAACCTACAAAACAAGTTGGATGACAAGGGTATATATATATAGAAGAAGAATATAGGAAAGAATAGTATATCAATATGCCATAGAATTCGTGATGCTTAAAGTATAGAGGATGAGACGTAACCGAACGGGTAAAAACTAAAGAAAGGATATCAAATGTTGTTTATCCTTTATTCCTATTATGAAGAAAGAAAGATTAGGCTAGTTCTAGTTTAACAACTATTGCTTCTATAATACCCAATTAGCCAAATGACTTAATGATAAAAGGTGCGAAATTAGCTTCTAGTTTCTGAAATGTTTTGAGAACTGAAACTAAATGAAGGGAAGGTACTCTAATTAATGTTTAAACTGATAAATAGTTTTGGAAAAATGTTCAAATATATCCATAACATTCACAGTTTATCTTATATTTTTTTTATAGTAACTTATCGATCTATAAAAAACAGAGTCACATTATTTTTCTCCTAAAAGATGTCTCTTGCTTACAAGAAAAATGATGTACCTAAATTTGTTAGGTATCAATGACTCTCGTAAATTAAGCTCGTTAAATTGGTTGATTACAATTTAAATATTACAAAAATGACATAATTATAAAGTAAATAGACATAAAATAATGTAACCAAAAAGTCCGAGGGACTAATAGGTTGTTGGATTGAGCCCCTTGAGAGATAAACTCATCCGTGATGCATAATATGTCATAATGCTTAAAGTATAGAGGATGATACGTAACCCACATCACAATCCTTGTGAACCAATACATGAACTCCCGATGTCAAGCCTCCACATCGAGATTAGGGTGACTACTTGCCAAGGGTAGCCACACCACACCTTACGACCCGGTCATTTCAGTGTGATGACCACCTTCCTTATGACTCGGTCATTTTAGAAGTATTTTCAAGTCATATCATATCAAGAATACCTATGCTGGCACCTAGTTCAAGAGAAAGGAGTGGGACCCTTGGGGATAGCCCACTTATTACTCCAATCCCATTCGGTGCTCGGTCATCATCCCACAAGAATACATATACTTATACATGCTTTGAAATGAAGGATAAGTACTTTCAAATCAATCCAATGCAAGGTTGGGCTAAAAAGCCAAATAGTAATTCAAGTCTTTCCATATTTAGGCTAAAAATCCAAACAAGAGTTCAAGTAGCAAATGGATAGGAGTAGATCATTCAAGACAAGTATAAGATGGTGTATTCACTCAAAAGTTCCCAAAAAAACCAAGTCAAGACAAGATGTGAACACATTCTAGTCATATTCTATGTCTTCCAAAATTAAGACAAATCAAATTAAGGTGGGACTAAGCCCATAATAAGAGTTTCATCAAAATAAAGTTTC
The DNA here is from genome assembly GCA_038996855.1 of Solanum aculeatissimum. Taxonomy (NCBI): domain Eukaryota; kingdom Viridiplantae; phylum Streptophyta; class Magnoliopsida; order Solanales; family Solanaceae; genus Solanum; species Solanum aculeatissimum. The sequence continues at coordinate 21,703 of JBCEWC010000551.1, read as the reverse complement.
AAGTATGCATATATCATAAGTGATGATGAGAATAGCATGGGAGATTAGAATTCATAAATTAAACTCATAATAAGATAAATCCACATCAATTGAAACTCAATTAACATCACCCATGCATAGATTTAAAGAGTAAGGGGATATGCACAATTGAACCTTCATAAAACCAATGGAATTCAGCAAATTATGTCTTAATTCACTTTAAAATAAAAAATTAAATATAGCCCACACTTCAATTTAATTAAATCAACATTATATTTAAAGACCCATATTTAAAGTAAGCATAATTTCATAAAATCAATTGAGAAAATTCATTTGGGGCTTCATGATTGAAAGGAGCCATGAATAAATTCCCACATACCTTGATTACCAAGAAAGCTTTAGGGAGAAAAGAGATTGAAAAAGAAAACTTCCTTAAATTTCAATCTCAACCTTCAACCCACACTTGGAAGAGAGCCTTTGGAAGAGAGAGTTGGAAAATAATTCTAAGTGTAGGACAAAATTTGAATTGAATGAAGGTGTAAAGGCTAATTCAGGGGTTTAGGAGGGCTTAAGAAGACTAAAACATCCTTAGGATTAACCAAAATTACAATTATACTATTCATGAAACGGGTGAGTAAAACTGAAAATGACACCTTCATGGTCCACTACACGAACCGTGTAGTGGTCACATAGACCATGAGTCCTCCTATGAAGCTACACTTGTAAAATATTTCATCGATGAGGATCCGAGACGGTAATCCCATTCTTAAACAAAATTTGCTACCGCAACCATACGATAGGCTTCACACGAACCATGAACTGGTCCATGGAGCCTCATTGGTTCAGATCCTTGGCTGGAACCTTTACATAGACTGGTTCATAGGTCCTGAGGCCTCACATGGTTCGTGAACCTCACTTCCTTGTTGACGCAATTTCTGTAACGTTAACCTTATACATAGAACCAATCCTTAGGTCAAGGCCATCCCAAAACACCTTACCACGCCTTGTGAGAGGTCATACAGGCTACTTCACGTACCATGAGATGACACAAGTCCCGTGAAGGCCACGATGGGGCAGTGCCTTAACATAATTTCCAGAAACAGATCCCTGTACAGGCAGTCTCACCAAAAAGTCCATAACTTCTTTATCCAAACTCCAAATAAAGTGAAACTAAGTGAGTTGGAAATATAACTCAAAGATATTCAATTTGATAGGTAATAGCCCTCCCAGTTCTATCCGTTCTAAGAGATATATCCATTTAAAGTTAGTACTTTCACAAGACGTCAAGCAAAACTTAACCAATATGATTTGTTTGAGTATGACCACTCAAGAGTGACTTATAAAGCTCAGTAACCAACCATGGTAGTTTCAAATCAGATCTCAACAAACATCACAAGGTTAAAAAAAAAATTGGGTTGTTACATTGTTGATGGACTTATATTGTATGGACGAATGAGGTCTGGTATATATGTATATATTTGGTATATCTAATCTTTGATATAAGTATAGGATTTTTTTTATTATTTACATACTTGTTCAATTTTTCTTACCTAGTCGGTTGAACCTACTGGGTACATTTTGGTGTATTCACCCTTATTTTATTTTATCCCTGCAGGTCGTACACAAGGTTCGGGATCGGGTGATTGATCATTCTATCAGAGTGTTATGGATATCACCTAGATCTTTACGATCAGTCTTAGTCTTCGAGTCATCGTGGATCTTTGGATCATCTTTCATTTCTTTTCTATCAAATTATGTATCAGATATTATGAGATAGTCTTGTATTTTCTTGAGATAGATATATTTTTCTCTTTAGTATTGTATTTAGATGCTCTTGTACTCATGCCTTCAAGTTTTGAGCATATTTGATGTTATGTTGTGTTGACTTCCACTTTATTTCATTTTTCTTTAGTCATGACCCATTTTGGGACGTGACAAGTTTGGTATCAGAGCGCTAGGTTCATTAGGCTCATGAGTCAAAAGCAGGGTGTCTAGTAGAGTCGCACGGATCAGTGTGTAGACGTCCACACCCATCTTTAGGAGGCTACGAGATACTCTTTAGGAAAACTTTCATCTAATTCATGTGTTTCTTTATATTACCCACTTTGAAAGTATCTAATCTACTATTTTTGTGTAGATACTAATTATGTGATCCTGAGGATCCGTGGGGGAGCCATAGTCCACTCATGTGGCTCTCACTCATGGTTAAGGCAAAGTTTGGGATAGGCCAGAGGTCGGGAACTTACTAGAGGGGCAGCTCCACCCAGAAGGCATCTTTTTCGAGGCCTGCATATGAGCCAAAGGGGCCTACAAATCCTATTCCTCCACTCTCAGCTCTAGCCCCTACACCCTCAGTTCAGGAGTTGCTATTGAGGTTATTGGTTAGATTGGAAGGAGCTCCTCCAACCCTAGCTACAATTGAGATTCCAATTTGTGTAGCACCGATTGATCTTGTTATAGCCCCAACAGAGCTAGATATGGTCCATATTAGTCCTTCTCCAGCCCCAGCAGATCCTCATGTGGCAGTTGTGACTCCACTTTAGACATCTCAGTCGGGTGCAAGTGCATAATTTCAAAGTTTGGCAGTTGCTCCATCCATTGCACCACCCTTGTTTATGGTGCTACCATCTTCTTCTAGCCCAGCTATGTCCTCAATTGAGAAGAAGGGTTTTGAGAGGTTTGTTCGACTAGCTCCTCCGAGATTTGATGACACCCTAGGTGATAGAGCTTATGATTTCTTGTTAGAGTATCAGGATTGGGTGTGTAACTTGGATATCTTAGAGTCACATGAAGTTTCTTATACTACTTATTAGCTTACTAGCCTCACCAAGGAGTGGTGGAAGTTAGTTATGGCTCATCGACTTATTGGTTCCCCAGTTATGACTTGGGCATAGTTCATGATATTTTTTGAGAGGTTCATGCCATGCAGTCATCAAGATAGTCATCATGATGAGTTTGATAGGCTTTAAAAAGGTTCTATGACAGTGTCAGACTATGAGGCTAGATTTTATGCATTGTCAAGGTATGCCTTGTCTATCATCCCTATTGAGTTTGAGAGGATTCAGTGCTTCACCAAGGGATTGGTAAGGTATCTTCAAGAGGCTACAACTTCCTTGGTTCTAGATAGAGGCACATTTTAGAGTGTTATTGATCATGATCATATGATAGAGCACATTCAACATGGTGGATAGGGTGGAGGGAAGAGGTTTCGTCATCATAGACAGTTTAGTGGTCATCCACCCTGGGATAGAGAGTTTCAGAGGCAGGGTCATCAGGGCCGAGTAGTTTAGGCAACTCTTCCAGCATCAGAAAGTGTTCAGGTCTAGGTCCACTTAGACAGGCCATGATAGTTCTCTTGGTTTGGTAAGATGTGGTGGTTCCTCAACACAATCATCTTAGGGATGGGATCCAAGAACTTCTTATGTTTGTGATGAGGTTGGGCACTTTGCTAACTATGTCCTTATCATGTTTTTCCTACTCAGTCTTTAGGGTCCCAGCCAGCCCGTCCAACCCCAACACTAGCAGTTAAAGATACCTCAGAAGGCATGATGGGTGGTACTACAGGAGGATGTGGCACTGTGAGAGATGGAGCCCATGGAGGCCCATAGGCTAGTGGTGGTCGTAGAGTTTGTTATGTTGTTTCGGGGCTGAGATAGAGGCTTCTGATGCAGTTATCACAAGTATGGTTCCAGTATGCCACCATTCAACTTTAGTTTTATTTGATCCAGGCTCTACTTATTCTTATGTGTTAGCCTATTTTGGTTTGGATATTGATATTATGTGTGAGATGTTTGTCGAGCCTATATGTATTTCCATCTCGATAGGTGAATCTTTAGTGGTGAATCAAGTGTACCGGGGGTGTGTTGTGACTTTTATGGGAAGAGATACTATTATAGACTTGATATTATTAGATATGGTGGACTTTGATATGATATTGGGTATAGATTGGTTATTGCCTTATTATACTGTTCTTGATTGCCATGCAAAGATATTAACTTTATCTTGTCCAGAGTTACCTCAGTTGGTATGAACCGGAGCACCTACCTCCTATCCTAAGGGAGTTATTTCTTATATGCATGCTTGCCAAATGATGGAGAAGGGATGCTTAGCTTATTTGGCTTATGTTCGAGCTGCCACTTAGGAGTCTCCACTTTTGGAGGACACCAGGGTTGCTAGAGAGTTTATGGATGTCTTCTCTACTGATTTGCCAAGTGTTCCTCCTGATCGTGATATAGACTTTGCTATTGTTGTGGAGCCGAGCACCAAGCCTATATCTATCCCTCTATATTGGATGGCTCCGATTGAATTAAAAGAGTTGAAGGAGCAATTAGAAGATCTACTGAAAAGGGGATTTATTCGTCTGAGTATCTCCTTGGGGTGCTCCTGTATTATTTATAAAGAAGAAAGATGGTACTATACGTATGTGTATTGACTATCAGCTTAACAAAGTGACCATAAAAAATAAATATTTCTTGCCTCGTATTGATGATCTTTTTTATCAGTTACAAGATGCCTCAATATTTTCCAAGATTGATTTGAGGTCCGGCTTTCATCAGTTGAAATTTTAGGAGTCTGATATCTCGAAGATAGCTTTTAGGACTCGTTATGAGCATTATGAGTCCATGGTTATGTCTTTCAGGTTGGCTAATGCCCCTGCTGCTTTTATGTAGCTGATGAATCGAGTGTTCAATCCCTATTTGGACATCTTTGTGATTGTGTTCATAGATGATATCTTGGTTTATTCCAAGAGTGAGGCCGATCATGTTTAGCACATAAGGATCGTACTTCAGAGATTGAGGAATGAAAAGTTGTATGCCAAGTTCTTAAAATATGAGTTTTATCCTTAGTCAATTGTATTTCTCGCCCATATTGTATCAAAAGAGGGTATTATGGTTGATCCGACAAAAGTGGCAACCATGCGTTAGTGGGTTAGGCCTACTTCTGTTATTGAGATTTGGAGTTTCATTGGTTTGGCGGGGTATTATCGATGATTTATTCAGGGTTTTTCCTCTATCGCAGCCCTGTTTATTAGATTGACTTAAAAGGTTGTGGCATTTCAGTGGTTCGAGGAGTGTGAGGCGAACTTTCAAAAGCTCAAGAATTTATTGACTTTAGCACTGATTCTTACCTTACCCGAGGAGGGAGTACCATTTGCGGTCTATATGTGATGCCTCTGGTGTGGGTTTGGATGGTGTATTGATGCAAAGAGGGAAGGTGATATACTTGTCGATTGGACATATTGTTGATGGATTTATATTGTATGGATGAGTGAGGTTTGGTATATATGTATATATTTGGTATATCTAATCTTTGAAATGGTTATGTCTAGATGAGATATTGTAATAAATGGTAATACTTGATATTATATTTCATGCCTTGTGAGACTTATAATTCATTACTCTCATTATGATGTCATTATGTTTATGCACACATTTGAGTGATTAGCATTGCCTTGTAAGTATATCATGTTGCATCATACCACCCCTTGACCCGAGTAGGAGGCAAGGGTAATATTCTCCACAGTTATACCAACTCCTTGTCCCGAGTAGGAGGCAAGGGTGAAATTTACTCTATATAATCCCTTGACCGCGAGTAGATGGCAAGGACACCACTAAAAAATTATCAAAAAAGGATGAGAAAAAACGACTGAAAAGCGACGGAAAAGCGACGGAAAAATGACGAAAAAATGACGCAGTCACATCTGTCACTTTTTTGCTCCAAAAGCGACGGACAGCGTGGCAAAAAAGCGACGGACAGAGTTGCAATTTTTTTTTTAAATACGAATGCGACAGACGGGGTCGGTATTTTTTAATTATTTAAAATTTGCGACGGACAGCGTTGCAAATTTTAAAAAAAGATTTTTTTAAAAAAAATCAAAAAGCGACGGACAAAGTCACCCTGTCCGTCGCTTTTTTGGAATTTTTGTTTAAAAAAAACTAAAATGCGATGGACAATAGTATTCCAACACAAAATTATCCAATTCATAATCTAATTTCAAAAACTAAAATTTAAAGTATACACATAAAAACAAAACAATAAGTTCATTCACATATTTACAATAAACAACCCAAAATAACTTGAATAATATCATAATATCAACAAGATAAGTGAAATAAAGTAGTTAATAAGTTACAAAATTCATAATTTCTAAAGGACAAAAATATAAATAAAAAATACACTTAAATGGAGCAAAAAAATAAGAAAATTAATACCTTAACTAGTTGGGGTAGGGCGACGGATCGATGGCAGGTAAGTGTCGAAAAATGATGCTGGGGAGGGGGCTTGACCAAGAGAGGGCGGGGGGAGAGGCTAGGGTTTGTAAAGAGAGAGGAGAAATTTTTTAAATGAGGAAACAAAAAGGGGCGAGTTAGGTGCAAAATGGGTATATATAATACTCGAGGGCGACGGACGACGTCGATTTTTCTGTCGCTTTTCATTAAATGGGTTTGACCATTGACCGGAAAAGCGACGAACAGTCCGTCACATTTTTAAAAAAAAATTATTTTAAAAAAAAAATTTCGACGAACGGTATCGTCTAGTTCGTCGCAATTTTTAAAATTTTGTAAAAAAAATGTTCACGATTTGAGACGGACTGCGTTGCTATATAATTAAAAAATTATAAATAAAATTAAAAGACTGGCGGAAAAAACCTCCAAAATTTGCAACGGACATGTAGACACTGTCCGTCGCTTTCCATTATTAAATTAATTTTTTTTAAAAAGTAACACAAAAGTGACGGACTGCGTTGTTTAGTCCGTTGCTTTTCTGAGAGACGTAGTCCGTCGCTTTTTGCCTGTTTTTTAGTAGTGGGATGAGATATTATAACACCCTTTGATCACGAGTAGGTAGCAAGGATAAGACACTGTAATACCCTTGACCACGTGGAGGTGACAAGGTTACGAGACACCTGATGCATGATTTTGACATTTCATATACTGTGTGGTTATTGACTAGGTGTTGTAATACTGGACATGTGGGAGATCTTATAAGGCTAATTGTATATTCTTATTGTGTACTAACCTTTTTTATGCAGGTGTAGAATTTCTTTGTTATTACATACTCATTCGATTTCTCTTACCCAGTCAGTTGAACCTACTAGATATATTTTAGTGTACTCACCCCTACTTTTTTTCATCCCTGCAGATCATACACAGGTTTCGAGACACGAAAGTTGATCATTCTATCGGATTGTTGTAGATATCACCTAGATCTTTACGATGAGGCTCAGACTTTGAATCGCTATGGATCATTGGATCATCTTTTATTTCTTTTCTATCAGACTATGTATCAGATATTATGAGACAGTCTTGTATTTTCTAAAGACAAATGTATTTTTCTCTTAAGTGTTGTATTTAGATGCTCTTGTACTCATGACTCTAGGTTTTTGGGATAGTTGATGTCATGTTGTGTTGACTTCCGTTTTATTTCATTTTCTTTAGTCGTGACCCATTTTTGATCGTGACACTTTTGATTTTTAGACCAACTATATCAGAAAATAATTTTTCATAAAAATTTATTGTAATGACCTTGCCAATCATTTTGGAGCTTATTTGTGAAAATTACTATTTTGCCCTTTCATAAGTTGCTTTGGAACTATTTTAAACTATCTGTATTGTTGGAACTGAGATCTTGTGTTTTAAAAGTGGAAAAATGTTAGTTTTGGCATTTTTGGAAGCTTAAATTGTTGAAAAAGTGAGTTTTCATATCATTTAGAGTTTCCTATATCGTAATAAAAATATGTCGATTCCATTAGCTCCATAACGTCGAATGTGGTCTAGGAGAAGTGACGGAACTGGATTTGGAGTTAAAATAGAGATTTTGGATCCAAAGTTATATTTTAAATTGATTTTGGAGACTAAGTTTGACTTTGGTCAACATTCGGAGTTCGAAAACTCTAATCAAAATTCTGACAATTCTAGTGATTGCAAATGGTGAAACTAACACAAGAAATAATCTTATTGTAATTTTTAGAGTTTTCGAGAACAATTTTGATATTTTGAGTTTTAACTAGTTTTTACGACCTTTACGAGAATCGGGTCATGGAGACCTCAGAATCAAATTTTAATAATTCTATTGAGTTTGGATTGCCATTTTTGGTAGGGATTCATATTTGGTTTTTGCGCATCGGGTTTCGAATAGACACTGGGAGTCTGTTTTGAGTTGTAAATTATAGCTGGTTTTTGAAATCTGGTGCATGCCACCTTCTTCTCCACGTTTGGGGGATTGACCTCCACATTCGCGGAGGGTCAATTTCATAGACCTCTGGGTTCGTGGATTCGTGAACCCCCACATCCACATTCACAAAGGTATACCCGCCCTTGAGCTCCGCGTTCATAGATCTCTATCCGTGTTCACGGAGTTCAAAAGTTCTGTAATATTTTTAAAATTGTAAATCCTCTATTTTCATCCATTTTTAATAATTTCAAGCTTTCTTGGGCGATTTTGAAGAGGATTTTCGAGGAAATATTTTGGATAAGTGATTCTATCTTCACTTGTAAATTTTCATTAAGCTCCTCTTGATTTTATCTTGAATTTCATGATTTTAGTAATTAAAAATTGGGTTTTTCATGCCTACATTTTGAAAACTTTTAATGTTGATTTCTCCTTCAATCTGAGCTCAATTTCAGTGAGATTTCACCCACAAACTCTTTTTCTCGCGTTGAATCATAATTTCTAGTCTATTTTTAGATCTGTGAACCCAAAATTTAGCCCTAGTTTTGACCATTTTACCCTTGGATCCAATTTGTGCCAATATAGGTATGCAAATTCATCTCTTGACGCGCATTACCTGTTCTAGATAGTGGTTGATTGATTCTAGCTTGATTTTGAGGCTTTGATTATCCAGAAGCTTGGTTTGAGTGTGGTTTCGACACGATGTAGGTTCGGCTAACCTTTTTGGGACTGGATTTGAGTTATTGGATATGTTTATGTGTAATCATAATATATATGGATTGTTTTATGAGTAATTGGATTGATATGATAGTATATTGAGGAAAATGTGATATCGATTATATTGGAATTGGAGTAATTTGTGAATTTATTGGCAAACTGAGATGTATCCTTGATAATCAAGATTCTTTTGGATGTTGTTGTGATATATAATATGAGACTTGTGATATCATTTTGGAAACTTTATGGTAATTGATGGTATTTGAGATACTTTCTGGGAATCATGTGTTTATTTTAGGACTTGTGAAGTTCGATATCATCAATATACTTGGTCATTGGTGAGAGTGTGGTGATTTGAGACATGTGGGTGGCTTGTGGTACCAGTTGTGACATTTGACATTACCTTTCTGACTCTATGGTTGTTATTTGTCAGTTATCTTTTTATATTATTTTCATATACATTGATTTGTAGCATTGATATGCATTCACTTTATGTTACATTTATACTATCTTTTGACCACGCGAAGGTAGCAAGGTTGGGATATTTTACCACTTTTTATAAAACCCCTTGATCATGCGGAGATGACAAGGGTGAGATTGTACCACTTTTTAAAATTCCTTGACTACGAAGAGATGGTAACATTGAGAGATTTCTATATACGGTATACGAGGCTCCCATAGGTTCTACCTCGTACCTCTAGTTTGGTAGATGTGTACACTGGCTGTGGATAGTCATGATTTTACCCCATGCATTACATTTATACATTTTATTTGCACTGCATCATTGATTATTCTTTCTATCTTCATCTGTTCTTATATATGTATATTTGTATATATGTATTGTGTACTAACCTCTTGGTTGCAGGTGTAAGAGTTCTTAGTTATTACATGCTTATCTTATTTCTCCTACCCATTTGGTTGAACCTACTAGATACATTTCAGTATACTCACCTCTACTATGTTTCCTCCCTGTAGATCGACTACAAAGACTCCCACGTGATAGTTGATCTTGTTTGAGTGGAGTTTTCTTTCCCTATTCAGACTACAATAGTGAGGCTCTGACTTCAAGTCGTTGTTGTACTTGAGACTTTATTTGTTGTCATTCATATCAAACCTTGCATTTTGTTTTTATCAGATAACTTATATATTCTCTTTCATATTATGTAGAAGTTCTTGTACTTTTGACGCTAGATTTTGGGATTTTAATTTAAGTATTGTGGTTGTTTTGTTTTACTCTTTCTTCTTTAGTTGTGATTCATTTTTGGGTCATGACATTTGCATTTTCAGAAGAATATGTGAACTCTCTGCATCAGGGAAAGGATTTATTTCAGTACAAAAGTAACCTAAACTCATTCTTGAGTCAAAATAGGAAACATTGAACTTCGCGCGAAAATGACCTATGCGAGAGCAAGTCCACATTGTGCCCTTGGTTCACCATAGGTCAATTTTTTTCAAACAATTCTATTTTCAACAGGGATCATTTGAAATTTATTCCTAATCGACCTAAAATTGATTTGGACGATTTTTATGACCAAAATCCACTCTATAAATATCCCTTAACCACCAAATTGACCTCATTATTCATCAATTCACTCACTACAAAAGATATTCTCTCTCTAAAACTATTCTCAAAAGCTTTTCTTCTTCAATAAGCAATGATCTCCATTGAAGATCAACTCAAGATCTCTACTTTCTCTTTAATTCTAAATCTCTTACTTAAGGTATGTGAGTTTTCATCCATAGAATCCTTTCTTCTATGAAGCTCCTTCTAAATTCTCAATTTTTACCTAAATTCAATAATGTGAATTTTATGGGTCTTCTCTACTTCTGCTCAATTTTTAAATTATGATCTAGATTATGACTATTGATCTATCCTAGTATGAATTCTTTTTAATTACATGAAATTGATGTGAGTTCCTTTACAAATGATTCAATGTGATTTAAATTGCATGATTTTTACATGATTTTCTTCTAATTGCATGATTTTAGCTCAATTTCTCCTGAACCCATACATGGCCCTAATTTTCCTATGTTAAAGTTATGATCTTATGACTATGATTTCAAATATGAAAGTATGCTTTTATGATGATGATGATATGATGATGAGGGTGACAGTTGATCCCAATTATTATGAGATAATGATAAGCTGGGGAGTATACCAACACTATATGCAAAAAGCTACGTAGATTATGTATTCGTGGGATTTAACTTAGCACTGAGAGGACATTGATAGATTCTATATATTATCCCATAACTATGTGCCATCATAGGATGATGTTGATGTTTATATGTCTATAAGGTGTGCAAATGAATCCATATAGCTTTTTAATGGACATTCACCGTGCTAGGATAGAGCCTAAAGGGTGGGGTCAAAATGATGGGTTCTCACCATGTTAGGATAGAGCCTATAGGGTGAGGATAGGGTCTACCTTGGCAAAATAGACTCATTTTTTGCTCCGTGTAGAGGGAACATCGAGATTTTATGTAATAGTCTGCATGGTCTTAATGTCGATTATAGTCTTATTCCCACATATATATGTCTACCAGGCTATGAAATATTTTATGATATTTCTAACCATGATTTTAAAGGTACATTGATCATGCATATATTGTTCTTATTCTATTGCTATGTTTATGCATATTGCTATTATGTATGAAGATCAGTGATGCATTGCATGCTTACATACTTAGTACATTCTAATCTACTAATGGATACTCTTGTCTACATGATATCACCATGTAGGGATGGACGACGATTCTATTTCTCACTTTTGTGACTAGTTTTCAGTGTTGCTATTGAAAATTTGTGAGTTTTTATGCTTCGGGGATAAACCCTTATGTTTCTTGCTTATGTTGATGTTCCTAAGACTTTTGTACTTTCTTATATTGAGGGTGAGCTAGTAGCATGTTTTAGTCCCCATCAAGATCAAGTATGTAGAGGTATGTATTGGACTAAAGATGTTATAATCCCCCCCCCCCCAAGGGAAATGTTTGACTTTTATGATGCTATGTTTCATTTGCTTACTCTTATTATTTCTTATTTAACTTATGTTTGCTTATGATATGAACAAGAGACTTGAATGAGGCGCCTTCAGATGTCACATTTGTCGTGTCACAATTAGGCCTTAAGTTTGGGTCGTAACAAATTATGCCACCATAGATAAGATATTAAAAGCGAGTATCCAAGTCTAAAGAACTAGAGGTGAGTACTCAATTCAGCCTGTGACACTAATGGATCCATCTAGTACATGCATTTATGCCTTGACAAGCATATTGGACCCTTTTTGATGGGGCAATACACCGTACTCTATGTTATAACTTATATGGTTATATGTCAGTTATGACCTCTCTCACTATGATTTATGATTCTCACTATGACTTATGAACTTTAGATGCTTTTATGATTTTCTACCATGACTTATGACTATCCCTACATTGCACATGTTCTCTTAGAGCTTTACTATGTTTTCTTAAATTGGATTTGGCCTTGTTCATGATTTACTATTACGTTTTAATGATTTACTTAACATATTTTCTAACTTGATCAATTACACATCATGACATTTTGCATTGCATTGCTCATATACTTAGGGGTCGTTCGGTTACTGTATAAGATACATGTTATTCATGTATAAAAATTGCATTAGTTTTATTATGTTTGGTAAAAGTTTTGTATTAATTAAAAAATTCAACATAACTTATATCATGTTTGGTTGGTAGGTTTCAAATGTTGTATGAAAGTTATTCATGTATTAATGTTATGTGATGTTTAGTTGTGTTTTATTGATTCTACATAATTAATACTCACATAACTTGCGAGAAAATTTATGTATAATTTTATGTAGAGTAGAAGGTAGAATAAGTTATGTAGGTATTAGTTATACATGCATGGATAATAAAATTACATATTTACCCCTATTAAATTACATATATGAATTACTTATACATAAATTAAAATTTAAAATTACACAATTATCCTTTTTTCCTCAAAAGGATAGCTTAGTTTAGAGACAAATTTTATGTAGGAACACAAAAATATATTGAACAGTAATGATTATTATCTCTCGTTGAATGAACAAATTTTTTTTAAAAAAATTCAGATTTGAGTAAGGGCAATTGGGACATATCCCTAAACCCATATATACTAGAATACTAAAAAATTCCACCATTTTTAGGCTTAAAATCACTCTTTAAACCCCTAAAATCCTCTCCAAACTATTCCAAATTCCTCCACTAAATTCTCTCAAGTTTCTAGGGTTCAAGCTTCTCCCATTGAATGTCAAGTCTTACGGTGATTTCCCCAAGTCTCCTCATGTATTGTTCATCAATTTCAAGACCTCAAGATATGTGAGTTTCTTCATCCATGGGTTCTTCCCCCTATGGAGCTCACAACTCCCTTTCAATGAAATATTTTGATTTCAAGGCTTATTCCTTTATGGATACTTCCTATTATTACTTCACTGCATATTTATGTTGGAGAATATCATTCATTACTTTGAATATACATGAAAACCTATCAAGGATTTATAGTATGATTTGTTTTATGATATTGAAGTTATGTATGTTATGATGCCATGAAAGGATATAAAAAGTTATTGATTTTTTAGATGAATTTCATGATACCTAAATTAGTGATTTTACTATGATGATGGTGGGTTGTTTGAATGATTTTTAAATGATCATGTTTTGCTTCATTCATGTCCTATACTCTTTAATTTCATTATTTTAAGCTCTCGTGCATAAACCCACCATGTTTTGACTAAGTTTACATGATAAAGCTTCTTATGTTGATGAAAGGTTTATTTCAAGAAATGCAAGAAAAATATATTATGAATGAATATGGGCTTTCAAGCATGTTATGAACTTATGAAAACTTCTATGAATGTTAATCAAGATTATGAACCCTATTATGCTATGTTACATCCTCTTGTGAAAGGAAAATGCTCACCTGAAGGGGTCAAGAATATGAATGAGCTACTCTTACTATGTTAATATGTTTTACAAGTTATTCAAGTCATGATTACACTTATGCTTATATTATGTATTTCGTGAGATTAGGATTAACAGCGATTGAGATTTAGAGTGGAGGACTATCCCCAAGGATTCTTATATAGAGTTTTACTTCCCATAACTATGTGCCACCATAGGTTTGTATTATTTTCCCTAAATGAGCTTGTACTAGTGGATCCATCTTGGTCAAATTACCCACAATGTGGGGTATGATTTACCTTGGCAAGTAGATTTCTCCTTTTTCAGTGTGGAGGCTACATCAGAATTCCATGTAGTAGCTCGCATGATCTTAACGTCAGTTAAGGTCTCTTTCCACATATGTATACTATGTTATGAGATTTTGATTTTCTTCCATGCATGTTTTGACTAAGGCATTGATCATTTATGTCATATTGATCTTAATATCTTTGTATATGATTATGCATCTTGAATATTATGACTTATGATCTCTTGTTGCATTGCATCCTACATACTTAGTACATTCCAAGTACTAATGCATACTTTTTGCCTACATGATCTAACCATGTAGGGATTGGAGTTCCTATTCATCCACCTCCACATGGCTAGTTGGTTTGCTTAAAGACGTGCTTGTGGTGAGTCCTCCGTTCTGGGGACAACAACCATTTTATATCATGCTTTTGCTAAGACTTTATTACTTTTGTTATCTACTTTTGAGGGTGAGTCTGGGACATGTCTTTGCACCCGTTCCACTCATGATTAGAAGTATTGTTGGATGATTAGTTATGCATGACTCAAGCGACGCTTATGTATCTATGATGATCTCCCTTTAGTCCCTATCCCTTGTATGTTGGTTTTGATGTTGATGGTAAGTGGTGCCCTTCGTAAGTCCATTTTTCCCATAGAGTGTGTCCCATGATCCCTTCCCTTAGTTTATTTATTTTGGTTGAATGATGGTGATTCTTTATCCCTTTTTCTCATAGCTTGCGTCCTAAGTCTCGAATCCCCTTAGCTTGAGTAATTGATGTTTGAACTATATTTTCGCAACTAAGAATGTGCGTATGTTTGCTATGAGGTTTGTTTGGGTACCCTTAGGTACCCATTCGTCATGTCACACCTAGGCCCTAGGTTTGGGTCGTGACAATCTCCATGTATCAAATTGTGAAAAATAGGTTCTTGATCATGAGTACTTCAACACTAGTTTAAAGATTTTTAAAGTTTATTTCTTAATAATAATAATAATGTATATAACTAATTTATTACTAATCAAACTTTCAATAAGAAGTACTATATGTATTATTATTCCTACATAACTAAATCATGTATGATTAATACATGCATAGCTAATACTTGCATACCTAATCTCTGCATAACTAATATGTACATAACTTATTACTACACAACTAATACCTGCATATCTTATTCCTACATAATTAATACCTGCATAACTTATTCCTACATAACTAATACCTACATAACTTATTCTCACATAACTAATACCTACATAACGTATTCTTACACAACCAAAAACTTGTATAACTCTAACCAATAACCAAACGACCCCTTACTATATTCAAAGTACTAACACATACTTCTTTGCATACATTTTATTATAATATAAGGATAGACGATCACTCTACGTTTCACTTTTGCGGCTAAATTAATGATTGATTCACTTGATTGGTAAGTACTCATGCTTCTATGTTCTTTGTTATGTTTGAGTCATTTTAGTACTTTTGATTAGGGTGAACTAGGCCTGTTCTATGCTCCTATCTATGATACTAGAGGCATGTAAGATAAAGATATGTAAGCCCGTGTATTCAGACATAAGCTTTCTTCTTTTATTAGACTTTATTTTGAGATTTACCTTCCGCTTTGCTTCCTATTGTTGTTTTACTTACCTTATGTTTGCTTGATATGTTAAGAGGTTTGGTTGGTATTTCTTTGAAAATTATAATCATCATGTCACACTAGAGCCTAGCTTAGGTAGTGACACTTAATCAACTAGAATTATTTTTAGCTAATTGGACCAATATTGACAAATAGAATATATAAATAGTTTTCTTGATTGATAAAGTGAACCTGCTTCACTACTTGTTGTCTTATTTGTACTCTATCAGGTGAATCAGGTCCGAGACATGAATGCAGACAACCTATACAGATATAGGAGATTGCAACAAAGAAGGAGAAGAATAAATTGCCTAAATAAAAGAGCGAACATAAATAAATGAATAAATACATAGATGAAATAAAGGAGCAAAGAAGGAAAAAAAAATAAAGAGTACAATTAAAATCCAAAGAGGAATCAGAGTTTCTTTATAGGATAGAACTCTTTTTAAGGATAGAAATAAAAAAATTTCTTATTGGAGGACAAGTTCTATTCATAGTAAAAGTCCTAGTTCGTGATATACTAGGGCATGGGAAATCTCTATTATATATATAACATGAAGACTATTGAGAGCCGCACCTGTTGCATATTCACGAAATTCATCATCTTGATTGCAATAGCCATAGGAGCAAAACTGCAAGACTTTGTCACAACCACACTGGAATCTGGTTCAGGAGTTTTGTTCGAGTCTAAACTATTGAATATTGAAGTTTGATCAATTAAAGGTTAGGGTTTTTAGTATTTATTGAGTTTATAATAGGATTATTATTTAGTTGTAATAATTCCTTGATTAAAGAGAGAAGTTGTATGGGTGAGGTTTGTAATAAGAAGCGAGTTTGACTTCTTAAAGAGTAGTTAGTGAAGTTTGTAACAAGAAGCAAGTTTGACTTCTTAAAGAATAGACAGTGAGGTTGGTAACAAGAAGTGAGTAGTTTGAGTGAACTGTTGAGTTGAGGTACTAGATTTAGTCCCTTAGATTATAGAGTAGTAATGTGAAACCGCTCTTTGAAATTAGTGTAGGTTGTTGGAAATCATACACACTGCAGGTCGTGATTTTTATAACCTTAACAAGGAAGTTTTCCATGAAAAATTAAGTATTATTTACTTTTCATTCTAATACGATGTTCCTAGAAATAACTGTTGCTGCGTAATTTTCTTTCAACCATCATAAAGATCCTAAGAAAATATTGAGTGAAACAAGGATTTAACACTAAGGGGCCGTTTGGTAGGAGGTATTAGGAGATTTAATGCATGGATTATGTATGGTATTATTTAATACTATGTTTGGTATGAATTTTGGGCCTATGTATAACTAATCCATGTATAATTAGTTAATACACCCTACATAGTATTTACTAATATCTTCCATCTGGTGGTATTAATACTACATAGGATTTAGTACCACGAGATTAAATATGTAAAGACAAAATATCCCTCAAATTCTGTTACATTTTTTTATTTCCTTGATTTTATATTTTATATTAGTAGTTTTGTACTAGCAAATTTATTTAAATAATTAGCTTATAAATTTTATTTATTTGCGGATTCATATTTGCATAATATAAAAATAAAAAATATATCCTGTCAAATTTTTAAATTTTATTTATTTGTGGGTTCATGTTTACATAATATACAAAAAATATTTTGGCATGTCAATTTTTTTTGGATAACTAATTTAGTTGAATGATTTTGTTGACATAAAGGTTCGACTGAGTGATTTTATTGATATAAAACAAAGTTCAATGACTATGTTAGATAAGTTCTCAAAATTGAGTGACATTTTAAGATATAAACTTCATATTAAAACTAAAACTTGCAAATTTTGTGTAAATATAGATGATTTATTAATTTTTACAATTCTTTACCATCTTTTCGATTGTAAAAATAGATGATCTATCTTTATTCAATTAAAAATTGATATTTTTATGAGTGATCAATTTATTAAGATCACAATTATTTATCCTCAAATTATTCAAATGAGAAAATAACAAATATGATGATAAATTTTTTTGTCCTCCTAGCTAGTTAGAAGCAACAACAAAATAATCTATTTTGACCCAATTATATAAAATAAAAAAAATCATAATAATTCAAAGGATATAATTGGAAAGAACTTTTTTATAGAGTTTTAAACCAAGCACAAGATTAGATAAAAAATAATGAACCAAACACTTAATAAAAAATAATTCTTGCATTACTAATCCCTGCGTTATTCATCTTTGTACCAAACGACCCCTTTTAGAGGTAACTTGATTAAATGTCAATGCAGAACAGTCTACGTGTAATGACCCAAAAATTTTCAAACTTCGTACTAGTGGATCAAGGTCCATTTTAAACTTGTTATGGCTGTGTAGTGATGACCAAGAGTTTTATTTAAGTGATCGTATTCAAGAGAATCGTGTTGGGAGAGTTTTGTATGAAAGCGTGTAGGAGGACTAACTTTGAATGGCTACATCTATTGGTACGAGGCGAACTATGTGGACTAAAACCTATCAAAATGAAGTTCTTCGAGTTATCTTCGCAACGCAATTGGTTTCACTCAAATCGGAGTTTGTATGTGGAAGTTATGACCGTTTTGACGGGACTATCCGTGGTCTAAAGTGTTCTGGATAAGGGAGGCCTAGTTGGCTAAGGCAGGGCCATACGGGAGGGGTCACGAGCCATGGGAAGGCTCACGAGCCATGGGAAGGCTCACGACTCGTGAGGGTATCCGTGGGTTGATCCAGAAAGTGAGGCTAGGGGATAGACCGAGGCCGAAACCAAGTGAGGCTCCACGTACCACCTCACGGTCCGTGTGATGCCTCACGGTACGTGAAGGACTCCGTGGAGTGGTCTAGAAACTCATGAAACCCAAAGGCCAGGACTTTGGACTAAGTGAGGCTCCACAAACCAGTGTACGGTCCGTGTGCAGGTTCACGGACCGTGAGTCCTGTCGTAAAGTGATCCAGAAAGTTGCCCAAGATATCAAGCCAAGGCGTGAACCAAATGATGTCACACGGTAGGGTTCAAGATCCGTGGACCACTACACGGACCGTGAGTATGCTTCCGTCACAAACTATTTCAGTTAATTTGTTTGTTTCATTAATGGTTAAGTGGTAATTTTAATTGTTCCTAGGGCCTTTTTAGTCTTTCTAAAGTCTCCTAAAACCCCTAAATAAAACCCTAATCCCCTTTTATTCATTCAAGCCTTCAAATTCCTCTTCCAAATTCTCTCAATTTCTCTCATCCTCCATTGAAGACCAAGCTTGAAATTGGGGAAAATTCAAGTTCTCATCAGAATCTTCTCAATCTTCTTTTTAAATTCAAGGTATGTGGGTTTGATTCATGGTTTCTCTTCCAACCATGAAGACCCAAAATTCTTTTCTCAATTTTTGATAAATTATGATTTTTCTTGAAATGAGACTTTTGAATTAAGAATGATTTAGTGCAATTGAAGTGTGGGTTGTTCTTATTTAATGGTTTCAAGGTGAATTAAGCCCATAATTGATGAATTGCTTTGATTTAAGATGGTATAAGTATGCATGTCTCCTTATTATTTAATTTATGCATGGGTAATGTTAAATTGAGATTTAATTGCTGATTTAACTTTGAATTTCCTATGAATTCTTCTTGATTTGGATTTAAATTATGAATTCAAGTGCCCATGCTATTCTCATTATCAATCATGGCATTTGCATGTATGTACATGGATTTTGATGAAGGATTTGATGTGGGCTAAGTCCCAAATATGTTTATGACTATGATTTGAACAAGTATGAGTTATGACAAGAATGTGATCACATAATGTCTATGATTTAGCTCTTTGAGCAACTATGGGTGTTTACACCAATATGATTTGACAAGTATGGAGCTACTCTTATGCATGAAGTTTGACATGAAAGTGTATTTGGCTTTTTAGCCCAATAAAGCATGATTACGAAATGTATTTGGCCCTTTGGCAACTATGCATGAAAGTAAAACAAGTGATTTGGCCTTTAAGCCTAAGCATGCATGATTATGATGTCAAGTGTTTCCGTTTCATTTTAAAAGCATGTATATGTATACGTATTCTTATGGGATGACAACTTAGTACCCAGAAGGATTGGAATAGTAAGTGGGGTATCCCCAAGGGTCCCACTTTTTTCCCGAAACTATGTACCAACATTGCTATACTACCAAAATGGGAGGCCCGTAAGGTATGCTATGCTATGCTATGATATGTTATGTAAACCCTTTCGAAATGACCGGGTTGTAAGGAAGGTGGCCATCACACCGAAATGATCGGATCGTAAGGTGTGGTGTAGATTACCTTTGGCAAGTAATCTTCTCTAATCCGATGGGAGGCCTCATCGAGCAAGTTCATGTTGTAGCTCACATGAGTTTGGATATCGGCTGTGGTCACATCCCCTATACTATAAGCATTATGATATTTCATGCATCATGGATTCATGGCATATTGATATACTATCCTTTCCTATATTTTCCTTCTATGTATGTGCCCTTGTCATCTAGTTTGGTCGTAGGCTCATATTCATATGCATTACATTCCCGCATACTTAGTGCATTATTATGTCCTAACCCATACTCTTTGTCTACATGTTCTAATCATGTAGGGACCGAAGATGATTTTCTTCCACCGTTGGGCGTCTAGCTAAGTTTGGAAGTGTTGCTTGTGGTGAGGCTTATATTCCAAGGGCAACATCCCATTTCATCTACCTATATTTTTATTTATGTTTCTTTACTTTATGACTTGAGGGTGAGTCTGGATCATGTCGAGGCCACATCTTATCCTATGTAGAGGCTTTGTTGGACATATCGACTCTATTGAACGTTTTGCTATATGATACTTGTAATGATATGGGTATCTATGTTAAGTGATGAGATCTTACGTTATGATTCCACTTCCGCTTATGCTATTATGATATGTTTGACTTGGGAATGTGCTTATGTGGAAAGTCTCTAACCCTGCTTGCCCTCATAGTTTGAGTCATACTTACCCGCCCCTTAGAATGTAATTGCTATGTGCTATGTGATTCATGTTTATCCCATTCCCGACAACATCCCCATAGCTTGAGTCCAAAGCCCCAAAATTTCTTAGATTTATGTGTTTTTTATTTATTATAAGTCATTCCTAACTGATGATGTGTGTGATGATGCTATGATAGATTGATCGAGGACCCCCGGGTTCTCCTTTGTCATGTCACATCTAGGCCCTACTCTCAGGTCATGACAAAGATGTTATCAGAGCCCTACATTTGTAAATCATCCTCTGAGTCTGACATGTCGTGTCACTTAGAGTCTTGTTCATGGGTGTGATGCGCGTCATACCTATGAGCGGAAGGCTATGACGATGTTTTGGGAATTTTCTCACTTCATTGTACCCTTATGTCGTGCTGTGAGCTATTATGAAAGATTTCCTAAAATAGGGTATTCTTGTTACTCTTTCAGAAGATGCCTCCCAGAAGAGCTCCCTTTCCCAGACAGGCTCCTGTTCTTGAGGAACAAGTCTCTCGTGAGCCTGTGGTAGTGACAGTGACCCACGTTGAATTTCTAAACATGGTGTCCATGCTGGCCCAAGTGGTAACAAACCAAGACCGACTAACTAATCCCTTGAATGGTGGTACTCCAGCCTCTAGGGTGAGGGACTTCACCCGGATGAACCCTCTGGAATTCTTTGGTTCAAAGGTTGATGAAGATGTCCAGGAGTTCGTTGATGAGCTCACAAAGGTGTTGACGGTTATGGGTGTCAGTTCTGAGGAGAGGGATGAGTTAGCTGCGTATCAACTGAAGGATGTGGCTCAAGTGTGGTATAACTAGTGGTTAATGGAAAGGACTGAGGATGTCAAGGTTGGTTGGGAAGAGTTCAAGACAACTTTTCTTGATCGTTTCTTCCCTCTTGAACTTTAGAAAGCTAAGATGACCAAATTTATTAACCTCAAGCAAGGTAGTATGACCGTGAGGGACTATTCTCTCAAATTCACTAAGCTTTCAAAGTATGCT